>OMKN01035441.1:3986-17022 GCA_900302345.1 Melanonus zugmayeri | reverse complement strand
CTTGGCAAAGTCTCAACAACAAAATTAGCAGCTTTTTTGATCTAGGTTTTCTAATAGTTCTGAACGTTTTTTTTCACTCTGATTTTTGTGGATGCTTAATGAGACACCCAACTATGATATCATATATGCATTTTTATTATTTCAAGCCAGGTGTCCAGGGTCTTTAAGAGATGTGGGGTCTAGGTTAGGTTTTTAGGAGGGGCTGGACTACCGCTTGTTTAAAGCAAGATGGGACAAAACCGGTGGTGAGAGAACTGTTGATAATGGAAAGGAGACTAGGGCTGACTGTGTCAAAGACCTCTTTAAGGAGACCTGTAGGAACAGCATCAGGGGGGCAGGAGGTGGTTTTCATATGAGAAACTGTCTCCTTTAACGAAGGCAGAGTAACAGGTTCAAAGTGATTAAATACAGCAGAGTTTACCAGAGTGACAGTTAGGACCCGGGCAGGGGGCGTGATGTGTAACCTTATGTTGAACTTTAACTTTAACTTACTGGCAGTGGAAGAGTTGATATAGCGAGAGCAGCGGACAGGGGCAGAGCGCTTGGGGATCGAATGAGGTAGAGTATTGTATATGTGTGGGGCCCTTTCCGTCCTTGGGAGTGCTAAAAAAAAGTCACAATCCATAGGGAAGAGTTCCATAAGTGGGCTAAACTCACCAGGATGTAGCCATGTCTCGGACACGAACATAAAGTCCAGACGCGGGAGGTGAAGAAGTCGGTCAGGGCAAAAGTCTTGTTTGAGAGCGATCTCGCGTTGATTAAGGCCATTTTAATTGGGGCCAATCCAGTATCCATCACAACCGCCCGTTCCAGCGACCGGAGGTTCTTGTAATCCACTCGCGGGGAGGGGGGGGCAGCCGCGGGGGAGTGATGCCGGCGGGTCTGGAAGAACAGGTCGGAGGTAGGCGTACCTGATCTCAAGCGAGGGCCGGGAGATGAAACAGTATACTCGCGCCTCATCGTCCTCATCCTCGCCAAAACATTCCCTCGCTTGCCCCGTTTTCGGGAGCGTTTACTCCGGTGATGTCCGCGACAGGGCAGGCGGCAGGGACCGGCGGTTTTAAGCAATGGGGGGTGGAGGAACTTTCCTCCAGGCCAGGCTTCGGGTGCAAAGGTCTATGAACCGTGGATCCTTCAATCACACAATGAGAAATCAAGCATGCGTCTTTATGCGACTACGAATTAAAAAGACAAATTAACTTTGTAAACGGACCGCTTGGCAGTCAATATTTGCCAAGCATGCGTATTCTCTTTATGCGACTACGAATTAAAAAGACAAATAAACTTTGTAAACGGACCGCTTGGCAGTCAATATTTAAACATAAACTTAAAAAAACAGTACAATACAATACAGCAAGGTAACAACATATGAATATGAAATATGAAATATATTGACACAATATACAGAATAATAAGAATAAATGTAAATAGGAATACAATATATACAATAACAATAACATAGTGCAAGTAGTAAGTATTTAGCAGCTGTTGAGTAAAGTGGCTAAAGTGTGTGTGTGTGCGCGCGCGCGCGTGTGTATGGGTGTGTGTGTGTGTGTGTGTGTGTGTGTGTGTGTGTGTGTGTGTGAGCGTGCTACTGTACAGTATGTTGTTATTGCCTTATTATCACTTTATTTCAATAACAAAATACAATACCCTAAAAATGTGTATTTTTGATGGACCAATTACAAATGCAGCAACCAACTGCTGCATTTTCTCAAGAATTAATAAACTGTTGCAGTAAATGAGATTGACTCAAGCTCTGACAGTCTTGACTTGAACAAAGATCACTCCTTTCCCAGGTCCATCTCAGTAGTCTTTATGAATCACATTACATACAACATGAGGGTTCTTTAACTTTTTAATGTTTCTATTGCAGTAATATTCAAGCAGGGAAAGCAAATCCTAAACAGTCACCCTCATTTTTGTCATCCTTATTTGTTAGCATTTTAGGCAGAGACAGATGAATGAAACACATTAAACAATCATTTCTAGATTTTCTACCAATAATATTTTGTAGAATTATATTCTGCATATGGGAATATGCAAGGCCAGGTTTCCCAGGTGTTTGGCCACATCTACCAGCCTTCCAGGAAGCAGCTGTGGATCAGACCCTGAGCAGAGGTCCCTGGCGCTGGTCTGGGTGGTGAGAAACCCAAAGTTGGTGTGAAACGCTACGTTGTCTTTCTGCTCCAGGTCTCGTTCCACAGAGAAGATTATCTCTGAGAGAGTGGAGATCTGTGCATGAATAGTCTTCCTCTCCAGAGTGATGGTCTCACTCTTCTGCTCATCTTCCTCCCTCAGGGATACCAGTCTGGCCTCCTCTTCCTGTTTTAGGAACCGGGTAAGCTGGTCAAACTCTGCTCTGATCTGGCACTCTGTGTTCACCAGTTGTTTCTTGCAGTGTTGGGCCACCGAACTATGCTACAAAAAGCCTCCAGCTTGTGCAGAACGCCACTGCTAGACTCCTAACTAGAACAAGGAAGTTTGACCACATCACTCCTATTCTCTCTTCCCTCCACTGGCTTCCAATTAGCGCCAGGTCGGATTTTAAGGTGCTATTACTTACCTACAAAAGCATACACGGATCTGCACCATCCTACCTGAAGGACCTTATTATTCCATATTGTCCTTCAAGGCCCCTCCGGTCTTCAGGAGCTGGCCTTCTATCAATTCCAAAAGTTAGTAAGAAATCAGCAGGAAATAGAGCGTTCACTTATCGAGCTGTGGAAGTCTGCCACCTGTAATCAGGGAGGCTGACTCTGCTGACTAAAGCTAAACTTAAAGCTAAATTTAAAACTTACCTTTAGTCTCTCTTTTGGCTCCTAGGAGTGTCAACCAGCTCTCATTACAGCTAACTCAACCTGTTAGCCAGCATTAGCTACCCTAACTACCCCCGCTGCCGACAGGTACTAGATTAGAGGTTTTCCTACATGTCTTCCCTGTCCACTCTGCCCCATCTAACCATACTGCTTTCTCTCTCCTAGTGTGCTGCTTAGTGTCTTAGTGTGTTTGTCTTAGTGCGTTGCTGTGACCATGACTGCATGCCTGGCCTCACCACCTGATGGCTGCCAGCTTGCCCACCAGCCAGCACCTCATCACCATGGATAACACAACATTATTACACTTCTTGAACTGTCCACCTCACCCCATCAAACCACAATTCTTTCTGTCCTATTATGTTGCATGTGTTGTCTTAGTGTGCTTTGTCTTAGTGCGTTGCTGCAATCATGACTGGGTACCTGTCCTCACCGCCTGACAGCTGCTAGCTTGCCTACCAGCCAGCACCTCATCATCATGGATATCATCATCATCATTCCTTGAACTGAACACCTCACCCCATCACACCATAATTATTTCTGTCCTGTTGTATTGCATAGTGTCTTAACGTGTTGTCTTAGTGTGTTTTAGTATGTTGCTGCAACCATGACTGGATGCCTGGCCTAACCCTAATCACCCGACGGCTACCAGCCTGCCCACCAGCAAGCACCAACACTAAGTCATTCATTAATTTCTTATATTGTTTTTAAAATTGATTGTATTACTATGTATGTCAATGATCGCACCCATTTCACTCCTAACCATCCCTGGAAGGTGGGATCCCCCACTCTGCGTTCCTTCTCAAGATGTCTTCCTAAAATTGCTGATAACAAAGGGAGTTTTTTCTTGCCCTTTGGGGGGCTAGGGTTAGGGCCACCCTAGCTCCACCCCTGCAAAGGACTGACAATCTTGCTTTCGTCAGTCATATGATCATAGTTGTTTTATTAACAGCAAATCATTTTTTTACATTATTAGTGAGATTGGACCGTTAACTTGTAAATCGGCCAGAGCATAAAGGGTGAGATAAAGCACATCTATTGTGGAGAACGATGAAATCCTGTGTTGTCCATCATATTAGTAATACACAACTATCCTCTTGTAGTGAATATATATATGTGTGTGTGTGTGTGTGTGTGTGTGTGGTGTGTGTGTGTTCTCATTGTAACTCTAGCTGGCCGTCGGTGCTTTTACTTTGAAGGCGAGCTGTCTCTGTTTCCGGCTCTCAACTTGGATAATAAAAGTTGACACCGACCTCGTCCCTTCTGCTAGATTGGTATTAGAGAAATGAACTGTGGTCAGTGATGGTGTTTTTAGTGTCCTTCACTCAGACAATGAGAAACCAAACATGCGTATTCTCTTTATGCGACTACGAATTGAAAAGACAAATACACTTTGTACACGGACGTAAATGAATAACGTTAGTCCTTTCACACTGACCTCTGAAGCAAAAAAAACGTCTGCTAAATGCCCTAAATGTAAAAAGCAAACACGTTCATCCGCTACGTCATGAATCGACAGCTTCACGTGCCCTAATGTTGTCGTGCGGTGCATTGTTGGAGTCAACATGGCGCGCCTGTTGGAGAAATCAACTGCCGTCACCGTGCCCTATCTGATTTAACCGTGCCGAGGCGACGGAGAATGCGGTTACTATTACATCAGAAGAGTCGACACGCTTAGTTTAACAGATTAAACATACAACATGGGGACGTTTTGTTTGGCTAGAGGAGCGTTAAGAGCCAAAAGTGTCCTCGGTGTATTTAGCCGTCCTTTTAGACGTGACGCAGGTCCGTGCCGATGTGTGTTCACCCGTGTTTCAGAAACACTGCTCCATAAACGGAGCCGTAGTCAAGTCGCGGACACACGTGATCTGCTGAAGTATATGTGCTATAGCCTTCCCCATAGGACTTTGTTGAAACTCGAGGGACATGACACAAACGCGTTTCTTCAGGGAATAATAACCAATGACACCGGGCTGCTGGACGAGCCCGGACCGAGAGCTGTGTACGCACACATGCTCAACGTGCAAGGAAGGACCCTGTATGACATCATATTGTACAGGTACTGTGGTGAATGACGTGTCTGTACTTTTGTAGTGCTCCTTAAATGATCGTAAAGTACCTTACATGTATGCAGAATGTGTTCGGCAGACACGTTCTGCACTGTTCTGTTCAAAGTGACTGTACTGTTGCTAGGCTGTGCATGATGGCTAGATCACTCACCGCATAACTAGATACTTGGCAGTATGCAAATATTGACAACAATTAACAATCCATGAAATGTATGTTAGTCTTTTGCCCATGGTTCAAACTGTATTGTGTGTGCTTGCTTTCAGTCTAAAAGATGCAACAGGGAGCAGTGTCCTCCTCGAGTGTGATAGCACGGTGAAAGACTCAATCTTAAGACACTTGAAAGTCTATAAAATCCGCCGAAAGGTGAAGATTAGCGCCTGTGAAGACCTCTCTCTATGGGCAGTTCTGCCGCAACTAAACAACTCAGAGGTACCGGATATGTCCTCCCCCGAGAAGGCTCCTGTATGCGTGACGGATCCCAGAACTGAAGCAATGGGTTGGAGGTTGGTGTTGGACAATCAAGTTGACCCCCAGGCCATAATCGCATTTTGTCAGCAAGGAAATACAGAGGAGTATCATAGACATCGCTACACAATAGGTATGAGCAGGCCGTAGGTAAGATTATGTCTATTTACAATACACACGTGCCCTTGTGACTTAATGGCAAGCGTTTTTGTCTTTTGTGTTGTTGTTTACAAAGGACTTCCGGAGGGAGTGAAGGATCTTCCTCCAGAAGTGGCCCTCCCACTGGAGTCTAATCTGGTGTACATGCAGGGCATCAGCTTCAGTAAAGGCTGCTACATCGGTCAGGAGCTAACGGCCAGAACACATCACACGGGCGTGGTCCGTAAGCGCCTGATGCCAGTTTGCCTGTCCTTGGCCCTGGCTCAAGGTGATGCTGAAGGAGCAGCGTTGCACACTCAGTCAGGCAAGGCTGCTGGGAAACACAGGGCCGGGGTTGGACAGCTGGGTCTGAGTCTAATTCGTCTGGCTCATGCCAAAGAAGTGCTTTGTCTCATATCTTCTGATGGTGCCACTGTGAATCTGGAGGCTTCCGTGCCAGAATGGTGGCCTAAGGACTTGAAATTAAAGTAAAGATGAGGATTTCTAGTGATTCTTTTTGTTTCTGCATTGGGCGTAAGGCCATTGAGTATCTTCTTAAGTAGTGGTCACCCCACCATCTTATATTTGCAACTAATCCACCCATTGAAATGTTATTAGCTTGTTTTGTATTATGTCGAGTTCTACATGACTTCTCTGTGTAGTTAATTATTGACGATCTATTTAATAAATACACCAAAGAAAAGTCTTGTTAGATTTTATTTCTACACAACACAGTTCGGTGCAAGACATTTACCGACATTTGTGATTAAATATATATAATATGCCACACCAAATGTGTAATAATACCGTAAATATTGTCTAATGTACACAGCAAATATGAACACTTACAAACACATTCTGGGGTAAAAACATTCAAAATCCAGAGGATGAACCCTAGTCTTGTTAAGGGAGATGCTGCCCTCTTGTGGAGTGTATAGTCTCTCGGATTTTCTGCAGCAGACTTTCAGGTTGTAAATTCAGCGTCGAGTGATCCAGTCTCTTAAAGTCATCGCTGCAGATGAGGCATTCTAGGATATGAACCACCCGCTGCAGGTCAAATGCTGCATGGTAAGAACCAAGTGCAGCTAGGGTCTCTGATAGATGCCTTGGATAATCAGTGTTGGCAGAGGAACAAGCACTCAGGAAAGCTATGCGATTTTCAGCAATGATTTTCAGGAAAGATGCAAACTCTCCGTAATCAATACCAGAGCACGATTTCATGATGGTCTGGAAGAGAGAAAATGCAAAACACTGAACATAATATTTCTGTGTACAGAAATGGCATATTCCACCAAAAGAAAAGAAAACATGGTGGACTTTACCTGGCAGTGCTGATGCCATGAGTCCATGGTAGTTCTCCATTCCTCGATCTCTCGTTGGACAGCTGAAAGCTCGTTTTGAAGGAACTGCCACATCATGTCAATGTTACAGCCATTCAGCCAATTATGATTGATAGAGATGGTGTCTTCCTATGAAATGGAAAGAACAGCATGAATACCATCATCCAAATAGTTCTCAAATATACTTACTTCACAACTATGTACTCTCCCTGACAGTTTCTCACCACAATCTATTTGAAAACCATTGCTGTTTAAACCACGGTTCTTCAAAGAACTGATTTTATTCTTAGATAATTTAAAATCATTTTTAATAGAATGAATAAATAAATTGTGAAATAGTTAACAGTGTGGGTATTGTTTATCTTACCAGATTATAAACCTGATGGTGCCAGCCACTGGGAACAAAGATTATTTCACCTGCCTCTTGAATAATTTCAAGAGGTTGGCAGGCTTTATCAGACTGTGGGAAAAGGTCTTTGTCTCTGAGATCTGCTGCTGTTACATCGTAGGCCAGGTTGCCATGGTTGTCTTTTAAAAACTCCTCCTGACCCGGTGGATACAGCAACCATTTCTTTCTGCCACAGATATTTGCAGACCAACTGTATGAGCGGAAAACATCGGCATGGAATGGGGTCCTATAAGAAAAAATGTTTAAAGAAATGATGGAGATTTAAAAAAAAAATGTTTGGAACATATTTGTGCTTTTGGCAATCTGCTTTTGGCAATACCATGAGCCTTTGGGACCCATATAGACAAAACGATAGTCATCCACTTCAATTGTGTTCCAGTATTCATTTAACCAGTCAGAGGAAAAGAACACTGGTGTTGTGTAGACATTGTGTTCCGGAAAGTCCCTGTTAAAAACAAGCATTAAACCAGATTACAGCTTTGAATGAAACACAATGGAAATACACACACACATACACACAATTTTGAATCAATCTAAAAATGAGACCTTGCCATGTGCCAGTCTTTCAGATAGAGACATCCTTTTGGTGATGAGTTGCCATTCTGAATATATTCTTTCCAGTAATGTATGAATTCTTTAAAAGGCATAATTTGTTTTGGGTTTGCATTGTATTCCTTTGCATTACAATTTGCAACAGGGACCGGGGTCTCATCTGTAAAAAAGAAAGGAGATTAGATTTGTTATTTTACTTAGCTGGGTTTTGCAAAACGGAAGCATTGACGTTCATGTATTGGATAGCAAATAAATAGCTGTATGATTATTTTCATACCAAACTCTTGTAGCAGTGTCTGGAAATTGGGTTTTCCATCTTCAGTCACCCATTGTCTCCTACACCTCCAGTCCTCAGTAAATCTTCTTGAAAACATACATGGGTGGTTGGGAAGTAGGTACTTTTTGAAAAATGTGGAATAGCTTATTTCCTTGTCAATATATTCCACGAAATGTGATGACCAAAACTGGTCATACGATTGCCTTGGTATTTTGACAAGACTGCAGCAATTATGATATGACTCCCTGTCCATGACGATAAACAAATCCTTTAGCAACTAGGAAAGCACCACACGCTTTATAAACTATTACTACTATTACTAACTAACAGTACGAGGCATATATTTGAAATTCTCTAGCGGATGTCTTCACACTCATATTGTGCATTTTTTAGTGTCCATGTACACGAACGCACAGACGAAAATTATATTTATTGCGGACAACAGAGCAGCTTCACTCGATAGGACTCCATTACGAAGAGCTGCTATAGTCGTGTGTGTGTGTGTGTTGGTACAATAGCAATGCCCCGCACTCCTTCACGCATATTGACACTACCATCTAAATAAATAAAACTACTTTCACAAGTAAATTGTAACACGTCAAAACGATTTATTTTAACACCAATTCAACGACATTAAACGCTTTTTTGGCGTCACCACTTTTTACCCGGACGATAAATCGGGCTGCACGTGTACATTACGTCACTTCCGTAGTAAACAATCCTGTTTTTTTTCAGCGTCGTTATGTCACGTTAGCATGAACACAACGCTCAAAGAACCGTGCCACATAACCCGTGCTACGGATTTCTATTTCATTATAATGCTACGCTGCGGTCCTGGTCTACATCTGCCATTGAATCGAAGCATTTAAACGCCTCCACTCTGAATACTGGCGCCTGGATTCACGTACACAGGGGGGATTATAACTGTACACAACGTAGGTTATATCTGTCTATCTGTCTATCTATCTATCTGTCTGTCTGACTGACTGACAAAATATCTAATGTTAACTTTACACTTAACCCCCTTTACGGTTCCCTGTTAGGCAATTTCCAACCCAGTCCAAAATGAGCCGGGACATTAGTTCGATCCACAGCTGGCCTGGATCCTACTACATCAGCAACGATAAAAGATGGGAGAACGGCACCCTGTCCCTCACCAAAACCATGGTGCGCTTTACTTCTGACCAGACCAAGGAGAGTTTGACAAGCTTTCGCCTCTCAAACATCATGCAGATCAAGATGGAGTCTTCCAGCTTCATTTTCAGCACTCTCACAGTGCTCGAGCAGGGCAACGTGAAGCACTGGTTTGGTTCCCTTAAGCCCAATAGGGTGGTGGTGTACAACGTCCTGGAGCATTTCTGGAGAGAACGTCTCTTGTCTCCCTCTTCTGAGACCCAGGGGGCTGAAGCTCAGGCTACTAAAGGCAGAGAGCTGATCAACCTGGTGGCTGGGGCCCAGAGAAGGCTTGAAGATACAGGCATAGTCCTCCACGAGCAGGGAGAGCAGTTTGACAACATGATGCAGGGGCTGGACAAGATTGAATCTGACCTAGGCGTGGCAGACAAGTATACATTCATGTTCTAACATCATTTGTTTTTAAATTATTTTCTTTTTGAGAGAATTGCATTTTAAAATGGACTGTAATAGACTAAAACATTGATATCACAGTAACAGTAAAAAAGTAAAAAATACTGCATTACTGTGTATGTATTACTGTTCTAACGCTTTACTTCTATACATAAAACATTTGCCTTCTGTCTTCTGCAGGTTCCTGTCACAACTGGAGTCTCCCTCCTGGTGGCCTTTCGGTAAAGCCCCCTGGAAGATGCAGCAGGAGGCCAAGGCAGAAGACGCAGCAAGAGCTGCTGCCGCTGCAGCCACCAGCAGTGGCTCGGGGAGGAATAAGGTGATCACCAGCATCCCGGCTCTGGTGTCCAGTGGTGGGGAGTCGGACCTGAAGCCCGGCTGCTTGCTGGTGCTGGTGTCATCGCTGGAGGTGCGCGACACCAGCTGTCAGCTGCTTCACTGCTTTGAGAGAAACGAGGTGGACGACATCAGGGTGCACAGTCCTTACGAGATTAGCGTGAGGCAGCGGTTCATTGGCAAGCCGGACATAGGCTACCGCCTCCTGTCTGCCAAGATGCCAGAAGCGCTGTCGCTGTTGGAGATGCAGTACAAAAAGAAGATGGAGTACACCAGTGAGTTCACTGCCTTCAAGTCCACCCCTGCTGCATCTCCTTGTGGCGCCGAGGGGTCCATTTGGAGTGAAGGTAAGAAATAATAAGGTGTTTCTTACAAACGCCTAGATTTTCCATAGTGCCCTAATTATAATATTATTATTATTATTAGTAGTAGTAGTAGTAGTAGTATTAGTATTACAGTATTACATTATGTGGAATTATACATTTGACCACAAGGTGGCAGTGAAGACCTATGCTTTTACCTCTAAATGAAAATGGTAGAAAACTAAATACTTCATAGACTCTTGTGCTTGAGATGTAACTATTATGCACTAATAATAATACTTGTATAAACATTGTTCTCAATCCAATTTTGATTGTTCTCAGCCTCACTTGTAAGTCATTTTGGATGAAAGCGTCTGCTTAATGAGAAAATGTAATGTACATCTAAATGCAAATAGACAGTCCATGTAACCGTAACAAGCGGTAGATGTTTCCTAAACAAACGTAATACTTACAATACTTGCAGTAATCTCAGTTTGAACATTGGGAGGACTTTAAAGGCCCCTTTTCTCTTCACCCTCAGCTCTTGGGTATTAGGGCCATAGGATGTGTATAAACTACGCCCTGTGACTCCCTGTACACAACAAGCACTCCCAACGTGGGCTATTTGTGTCCTTCTTTTCCACCTCCACACATGGTGTCAGGCTTGCAGCAGTGCTGCCAGGAGACGGAGGTGCCGCTGGAGGTCCCGGTGGGGGAGTTGTCCCAGCTGCAGGTGCACGTGCTGCAGCCAGCTGTTAGTCAGGCCGAGGCCCAGGAGCTCAGACAGGTGAGGGTCCATTGGTCCATGTGTTGGCTCACACTGCCCACGGCAGATAATAATATATGACACACACTAATACATTTAGAGTTGTTTGTGTTTCTATCGTCAGGTAGGTTAGCACAAATGTTATGACTACAGGCAGCAAATTAGAATGTCGTGCTACAAACAGTGGCTACCGTTACTGTAAGCTATCCTATGATTTTTATTTTTTTTAATAACACAATGTTGGATGAATGGGGTTATTTTTGGGGCGTAAAACAGATGTCACAATGACAAGCTTGAGAAAATAAGCTTTATTCCACGTAAAATGTAAAAAATAAACACAAATAAATGGATGACGTTAAAAATATGATATGCGTGTTAAGTCTCTCCTAAACTACTATTTGGCGTCATGATTCTTTTATTTTCCTCCCTGTTTTAAAAGGCAGTTGGAAAAACCACAGTCTGTGTTGGATTTAAGAGAGGGGAAGAGACATGGTCAGTCATTTGGTCAGACTGTTTCAAGTCTTTCCATTCAAAACCATATAACATTACGCTACGATTTGTGATGACCAGACATAAACATCGGTGCCAATTGGAATGCTATTTTTCATTGAGCACATTATTAGCGGGTGCAAAAATAGGCAATACAGTTCATTAGTGTTCTACCCAGGTCTTATTGAGCCCAAGATTATAGACTATACAATATTATAGTCTACTAAGAACTCATTTTCACAATAAGGCATTTGTGTGCTCTTGTATCTAGTTGATAATTGAACATTATAACAGTGTTAACACATTTTTTCTATTACAATGTTAGTGTGGTTAGCTATTGTTTTTGTCTATATAATAATTTTCCAAACACATTTGTGACAGTCCTGGGTCAGTCGTAGTTTTGCTTGTCTATTGTTTCCCTATCAATGGTCTATTGTGTATCGACGATAAGGTAAAATATAGAGACTTCAAAGAGCACTAATTGTGACTTAATGTGACGCAGTGAGACAACACCCCGCTCTCAATGTAATTAATGTTAAGATTACGGTTTACTGCAGAGTAAACTTTCTCTTAATTTTGAAATTGTTTTCCTGTTCAGAGAAACCCCATAAGCGTGTGTCCAACTTTGTTTTCAATTTCTGCAGTCATTTCACAACCGTTGGGAGCTTTCTAGAAACGCTTGGCACAATCGTTATATAAAGTCACTCTTATATATTTGTATTAGATGTCAACCTAAATATTAGATTTGTTTTTGGTTTCTCCATGAGTTTGGCTCAAACTAAGACAAAAGTCGTCCAAGTTTTCTATGTATTTTCATGTCAGTGTAGCTACATTACACAGACTGGCTCCTCAGGAGTTTATCATTTCTTTCTGTAGGTTGTGTTAAAAGTCCTGGAGGTTGTGTTCTAACTTTCCTACCGAATGGATCACTTACTGTGATTTGATGTAGATGCATATACTGGATACACCTCATTGTATGTGTGTGTGTTTGTGTCTGCGTCTGACATAGAGTAGAGTAATACAATGTTATCTTAGAAAGCATGGTGGTGGGGCTTGGAGTGTGCGTTTTATTAGGTTTTGGTTGGCACATCATGGTTTATTTAGGTTCTTTCATCAGCCATATAATACTCTGGACTTTGGACTACTCAGAATAACTGTCGTTTCAACTCGACTTATACCATGATACATCAACTGACTGAAGGATTAGACCTTCAATAACTTGTTCTTAACTCCTTGATATATGTTCTACATATTTATCCCATGGACTGACACTTTTTCTGTGTGTGTGTGTTTCTGTTTGTTCTGTTTGTTAGAAAACAAACTCAAGGCCAATGATAGCAGGGGTGTATGGCAAGGCCTTAAACAGATCACTAACTATAAAACCACTGTTTCAGTAGTCATTGACAACACCGAGCTGTCTGACAGTCTCAATGAATTCTATTGTTGCTTCGACAACAATCAAAGCCTAATAAGTCAGCCAATAGTGGGC
>OMKN01035285.1:3087-14073 GCA_900302345.1 Melanonus zugmayeri | reverse complement strand
TGGATGATGACTCTGTTTTTTTTTTTTTCCAAGCACAAAGCTAGAGAAGGTTCTCAGAGGTTTGGCGGTCAGTATAAATGCACGCCGTGTCCACCATCAAACATCATCCAGACATCTGCAACCACCCAAACCATCACCATGGGCAGAGTAAGGACAGAGTTACTTACTGTATACTGTTTGATCAGTCGTTCAGGCTTTTAAAAGTATTTGGCCTTTGGCCGTGTTTGTTGAAATCCATTTGGAAAATCACAGGAAATAGACGTAACGTAGATGTTACGATGTACAATTTGTTGATTTAATTCATTTTGACTACCCTATGTGTGCACCGGTGACGTGAAATGGAGCAGCCATGCTATCATTTGTTGGTATTAATACTTGAACCTTAACCCTTAACTTGTCGCGTGTCTGCTGTCACAGATCACCTTCTACGAGGACAAGAACTTCCAGGGTCGTTCCTACGACTGCAGCAGCGACTGCTCTGAGTTCTCCTCTCACCTGAGTAGGTGCAACTCCTGCAGGGTGGAGAGTGGCTGCTTCATGGTCTATGAGCGCCCCAACTTCATGGGAAACCAGATGTTCCTGAGGAGGGGCGAGTACCCTGACTTCCAGCGCATGAGCAGCATGACTGGCATGATGGGCATGACCAACATGGACACTGTCCGCTCCTGCCGTTTCATCCCCATGGTAAGATGAGACACTTCTGGGTGCATTGGAATGGTGGGGTTGGGCTCGTCTGCTAATTGGTTAGCTAATGCTAATTGTGAGGCTAGCCATGGTGTAATTCATTAGATAATGCTAATGCTGACTGGTCTGGGCTTGCATGTTAATTTCTATGATAACAATGCTAACTATGGTATGAAAACTGTAATGTTAACTGTGCTAAATGCTAAATGTTAAATCTAGTTTGAACTGGCTGCTAAACTATGTGCTAATGCTAACTCTGGGTTTTGGATGAGGGGTTCTCCTCCATTGGGGATGAGCTAAAACTTGAGAGTATTTTGGCGGGATTATTACATTTTCTTATCCCTCCAACAGCACAGGGGACAGTTCAGGATGAGGATCTACGAGAGGGAGAACTTCGGCGGCCAGATGCACGAGATGATGGACGACTGTGACAACATGATGGAGCGCTACCGCATGTCCGAGTGCCAGTCCTGCAACGTGATGGACGGCCACTGGCTGATGTACGAGCAGCCCAACTACAGGGGCAGGATGATGTACATGAGGCCCGGCGAGTACCGCAACATGAGGGACATGGGCATGAGCGGCATGAGATTCAACTCCTTCAGACGCATCATGGATATGTGTTAAAAACGCTACCTCGATGTCCGCGTTTAAACTCAAATAAAACATATTTTGAATTATCTCTGTTCTCTGTTTCAAGTGATTAGTGTGAAAATGAATACAAGCAAACAATATTTTCCATCAATTAATATCAATATTATTTTATAATATTTATTTATAATTTTTTATTATTCTTTCAAATATCAATTGGTTGCATACTAAATGCATTCTTTGCATAGGGAAGAAAATCTACCCTCAGTACAAAGCAATACAGCTATTAGAAAAAGAAGAGGACGAATTATAACCACAAAAGTGAGGTGATGATAAAAGGCTTTTTAGTTTGCAACTAATTTGCACGGCTTTTTAGTTTGCAACTAAAAAGCCTTCTGACAGTCTGTCAGAAGGCGCTTCAGTCTGATGGCTGAAGCGCTCTTGCTCAATACTGGACCAATTTCAAAAATTGTTATCTGAATTAGTCACTTAGACCCAAAATGATTGGAAAATAGGGTCCAGGTTGAAAAATCCTGAAGTTTCCTTTAACAAGTCATCGACCTTACCCCTATAGAATCAGGCAGCAATATGTAAGTGATAATGTACAGCGAGCCGGTCATTACTGGAAAAGAATCACTTCGTTTGAGGGAGCGAGTGTCTTCATTGAACAATGGGGCTGGTCTTTTTAACAATAAGAGGAGCAGCAGAGTCGATGGCTGCAGTCTGCAGATAAGACAGTGTTGAAGTCATCGGTGAGACTATCCACGGAGCCCCTATAATCAGAGGGAGGAGCTAGTGACAGGGGGTAAGAAAAGCCTTTATGAGTGAATCAGATGGATTATTCACGTGAATGTTGAACTCACCAATGACCAAAACATTGTCAGAATAACAAGATGAGCTGAGAACTCACCCAGGAACAGTGTGTATGGGCCTGGTGGGCGGTAAACTATAGCTAAGAAAGAATCTACAATGCTACCACCAGACGAAGAAACCCCCCCTATGCTAACTGAGGAGCAGAAGGCAAGCACCTCAAAAGATGAAAATTGATAGTTATTTTTTGGTTTTAGGATGAGTATTAGAGATTAAATCCACTCCACCACCTTTTTTTGATTCTTGAAATAAATGTGATGAAGTGTAGTTGGGTGGGGCAGCATCGTTTAGTGGTAGATATACATCTGGTTTTAACCAGGTCTCACATAGGCCCAGGATATCTATCTTATTCTCAACAATTAGGACCTGGACCAAGAACGCTTTATTTGAAAGCAATCTGATATTCATGAATCCTATTTTGAGCTCTTCTGATTTATTAAAGTTAGAGGGAGTTGGGTTCCCACTGAGCTCTGAGGAAGAGGAAGTTGGAGAAATAATGTGCAGATTAGCGGTAGCCCTTCGCCTACGGGTTTTACACCTTGAGACAGGACGGGGCAGTGCCACAATACTAATGGGTGTAGGTGTACTATAAACCTCCAGTTGGCGGTTGCCGCTGCTGTGACCAATACTAGAAAAAGGAGGCTCCTCAGTGTCAGCATTACATGCTACATCACCCAGGCTAACTAGCTTAGCTAACCCACCCAGTATTCTAGACTCTGCAGCATTGGCTAGTATGTTGCTAGCAGGTTCGCTAATCGCCTGCATGCCAGCGTGCTGTAAGTGAATGTGAATGTGTCACGCCTGGCTAAGACATCTATCTATGTTTTTTGACATAATTGAGGTGCCTAACCCAGTAGGGTGAAGGCTAACCCTAACCCAGTAGGGTGAAGGCCGTCTCTCATCAGCACACCAGAGCGGCCCCCGATGGAGGGCAAAACCTAGGCCCTGCTCTTCACTATAGCATGCCAGCCAACGATTTAGGGACATTAATCTACTATAACTCGCGTCATTACCCCTGATAGGTAGAGGGCCAGAGATAATTAATCAATGCCGACACATCTTTCTGGCAAATCACACAGCAGTGTGTTGCCTATTGTAGGCCTGCATAGTCCTCTTGAAAGCAGAGGTGTTTTGTTTGTTCGTCTGAGGGTGGTTTAGGGAATGGTGAATATTTATGTAATAGTGTTGTAGGCCTACATGTAAAACTATTTGAGGATTCAACTGTGACCTGTGACCTATATAAGAGTTGTTTTGTCTTGACTTGTTCTGTTTCAGATGAAACAAAGTTTATGGAGAAAAATACGGACAATAAACCCCTATGTAAAACTACATTCAATTTGCAGACGTGTCATTCATGTGTTGGCAATTATGCCATTTTCTGATTAATACACCTGTTAATACACACTGCTAAAAACAGGCTTCCCATAATGAAAATACACAAGTTTGTGAAAACACAAAGACTGTTTACAAAGGCTTATGCGATTCATTCCCAAGTCATGCCCATGACCTGTGTCACAGTTAACAAAATGTATTTAAGCAAATCCATCCAAATCACATAAAATGAGGGGTTTCCCACCCCAACAATTAGCAATAACTGTACGGCGTACATACAAGCAGATGTAATAATACGTTATAAAATCCCTCAAAACTGACTCGGAGATGGTAATGTCTAGCACATGTATATGTCAATATGCGCCGCTGACACATTACTGTACTGACACTGAAGGGAGAATCTTCTTGCTCTCTGCCATTGAAAATACACAATGGCATGGAGCCGCCACACCTGCACACAATGGTTGATTCCCAGCTGGGAGCAGTGGATACGAGAGGCCCTATATGATACTGTCCAGTCAGCGCTTTGAAACAATGGAGATGGAGGTTTTTTTGGGGACAGTAAACCAGGTATAAAAGTAGCCAGCACAGAGCATAAGCTGTACATACCGGCCAAATATCATCATACATCCATCCATCCCCAAGGAAACAAACACAAATATGACCATGGGAAAGGTAAGCTACGGGTACGAGTCAAATCTGCATAATATGTCATATCTTGCATAAAATCGAATTTGACATTCATTCCTATTTGTCCTCCTACAGATCATCTTCTACGAGGACAGGAACTTCCAGGGCCGTTCCTATGAGACCAGCAGCGACTGCCCCGACATGACCTCCTACCTGAGCAGGTGCAACTCCTGCAGGGTGGAGAGCGGCTGCTTCATGGTCTACGACCGCTCCAACTTCATGGGAAACCAGTACTTTGTCAAGAGGGGAGAGTACTCCGACTACCAGCGCATGGGCATGAGTGACTGCATCAGGTCCTGCCGCATGATCCCCATGGTAACCACCCAAAACACGATTTAAAGCTAATATGCTAACATCTTTAGCTTTGTGTTGGATTCAGTTTGCTAACTAGCTAGCTATTTAGCCAAATTTGCTCTTAATGGCTAGCTAATATAGCTGTATTATATGCTACACATGCTAGCTAAGTAATGTTAACCGATAATGATTGTTTTTCTTCTGTTGGACCATACATTTGTTAACGCTTGTCTCTTATTCTTAAACACTTTCAGCACAGGGGACAGTTCAGGATGAGGCTGTACGAGAGGGAGAACTTCGGCGGCCAGATGCACGAGATGATGGACGACTGCGACAACATGATGGAGCGCTACCGCATGTCCGAGTGCCAGTCCTGCAACGTGATGGACGGCCACTGGCTGATGTACGAGCAGCCCAACTACAGGGGCAGGATGATGTACATGAGGCCCGGCGAGTACCGCAACATGAGGGACATGGGCATGAGCGGCATGAGATTCAACTCCTTCAGACGCATCATGGATTCCTGTTAAAATCACTGTTTTTGTGAATAGCTTTTTGAAATAAAGGCTTGTACATGAAAACCTAAAGCACAGTTGAATTTGTTTGTTTGATGTGTGGCTTAATGGCAATGACGTATGGAACCAGTGTATTTCAAAAGTATTCACATAGGTGGTACCAGACCCTACCCCTTATGTCTATATATAGTGTATTGACATATATCGTTTTTCTCCAATGCAGAGAGATACTGTATTTAGCCCAGAATTATATTACTATCTGCTAATTAAAATCAGCAGTATAAACAGGAAGTGACGATAAAGAAGCTATGAGTCTTGAGAGTAGTCTACATTAGCATTAGTATCTTACATATAGATCCTCAAGTTTGCGCTTGAATCATGAGTTTCTAGGACTAAGCAAAAAGCAAAAACCTGTTACATAATATTTAGGAGTACTCAAATGAGAAAAAACGTCCTCTTTTTCAGCTTTTTATAGCAGAACTGGCTAAATGGATCGAGGTTAGTAGATTACCTTGAGGGAACCTTTGGGGAGTCTAGCTAATGAGTTAGATGGACTAACATTATGTGTTAGTGCAGTCTATCTAACTGAAATGCTCTTTGTTGCATTTTTCTATTCTGCAAATGGAAAGGCTCATGTAGGCCTACTATATGTAAAATGACTTGCAGTGTAGTGTTCCTGTTAGTGAACTTTATTTCCATAGTTTCTGGGAAACATTCTTAATCATTTTTTCTCAGAATGGTTGATGGGTTTCTGAACCTGACTGCCTCAAACAAACACCTACCTGCTAAAGCACATCATATATAATCAACTCTATAATGATGCTCTATGTTAGCTCAAATGTCAAAATGAGCATGCTTGGTTATTGAGAACCAACAACCAATTAAATAACCATTTTTTTAAATGTTCAGAATCCACAAATTGCACTGTACTACTGTATATACATGGATGAAAACAAGATTTCATCCATGTATTTCAATTTCAATTTCAAATTAAACATACAATTTAAAATTATATATATACTATAAAAACATGATGTATGTTCACATATGTACAGTATGTATCACGTATGTATTTTATAGATTAATTCCATTGTTATAAACATGTATTAAACATTTCAAACATTTGAGTTAAGTGTTTGATGAGCATACTATACTATACTATACTATACTATACTATACTATACTATACTATACTACTATATGTAGGCCTACAATTATTGTGAATGATGCCATTAAAATGTAATGCTAACTAAAAACAAGTATTTTATATATATTTAAAATATTTATATGTCTCAATATAAACAACTATAAATGCAATTGAGAAGAAGAGACAGGAAAACTGCTTTGTTGAGCAGAAAGGTAAAGAATATTGTTCTGTGGAAAAGGCTGACAAGCCATCGATTTGAATGACAAAGCCGCAGGTTGTGTCATGGCTTATAAAGCCGGTGTGAACCCCATGGCGGTGTTACAGTGTAACCACAGCTAACCAACACAATGGGAAAGGTAAGACTGGTTCTTCTGGCATGCATCTGTTGTGCCTCTGTGTACCTCCTGTGTACAATCCACCGCAACAAATGAAAAAACAACAACGTTCCTCAAAGTTCCTCATATACTCAACTTCTTCCCATTAAGATACAGTAAAACATTTTTTTTTTTAGATCATCTTCTACGAGGACAGGAACTTCGAGGGCCGTTCCTATGAGTGCAGTGGCGAGTGCTCCGACCTGTACTCCCACTTCAGTCGCTGCAACTCCATCAGGGTGGACAATGGCGGCTGGATGTTGTACCAGAGGCCCAGCTACCAGGGCTACCAGTACTTCCTGAAGAAGGGCGATTATCCCGACTACCAGCACTGGATGGGTTTCGATGACTGCGTGAGGTCCTGCCGTATGATCCCCATGGTAAGTTTGTTGGTCGGTTGCCTCGAAGAACACATTTTTCTTATGAGGTCTTTGTTGTCTTTGGAGATCCTGGCGTTTCTATTGCTAAAAATGATGAGTCGCTAAATTGGTTGGTTGCACGAAATGATTACGTCTTCGATAAGGGATTCATTTTAGTCATCTATCAAGTAAAAAATACCAAACCTTTTGTGATTATAGCTTAAAAGAAACGCTAGCATTTGCTTGATTTTGTCGGTTTCGCATCATTGTAAAAGTGAATAATTAGAATCCCTAGATGAATCAACAATAATAAATAATCGTTAGTTGAGATCCCACACTTAATATACAATCTCATCCGCAGAACCAGGAATCCCACAGGATGAGGATCTATGAACGCGCAGAGTTCGGCGGCCAGAACATGGAGCTGAGCGACGACTGCCCCTCCCTGTCCGACTGCTTCCACCTCAACAACATCTACTCCTGCAACGTGCAGGACGGCCACTGGGTCTTCTACGAACACCCCCAGTACTGTGGACGCCAGTACCTCATGCGCCCCGGCCAATACCGGCGGTTCCACGAGTGGGGGAGTGCGAACGGTCGAGTCGGATCCATCAAACGTCTCATCATGTAAATGAAGATGTCTTGGGAGGGCCAGGATAGGCTATGGCAGTGTTTCTCAAACGGGGGTACGCGTAGGGGTACTTTGAAGGGTTGTCGGGGGTACTTATAAATGTCTAAAAACAAGGTGAATCTGGTGAATATGCAAAAATGAAAGCTAAAACAGAAACACCAAAGTGTTGTCAGTAATGGGATTTACGCGCACAAGCTCTGACCCACCTCTGGCTTTGTGTTTTTTCGGGGCAGAAATTAGCTAACAGTTGCATGACTTTCCGACATCCGGTCATCCTGAGAAGTGATGCGAAAAGCCAAATGTATTTTTCCCCTTCCCTAAAATGTTTTGTGCTGGTGAAAGGGGTACTTGATGAAAAATATCTTTGTACATTAGTAAATTAGGGTGTTCAACTCCCAGCTAAGGTTCTGGGTTCAATTCCTTCATATCCGCAGCCTACCTAAGTAAGTATCCTTGAGCAAGATGTCACTTTGGATAAAAGTGTCAAATGACTAAATGAATATGAATCATTACTGTCAATAAATTGATTTGGAAGTACTCCCGACATCTCTTTGGTGTACATTTTATATCTGACAATGTTTACATTTTCAATTTCTCATTGATATTTAGTGCCTGGCTTATGAGACTTTGCCTGATTCACGTGGTTTGAGTTGAATCACAATATTTCACTACCAACCTTTGGAGTGAATAATAAATGCTTATTCAGCGGTTTCCCGGGAATTGGCTTTCAAAGTGTGAAGCGCAACACAAGAGATTAGACTGACCCAGGTGAAAGGCCTGGATCATTCCTGTGAGTCAAGAATGAGCCAGAGAAAGTGTCCAAACATCAGGGTTTATCACCCAATGTGTTTTCTGGACCAATCAAATGGAGAGGTGAATACTATTGTTTCATTTCCCTCTGTCCATTTGCCAAAAGAAGCCATTTTAACACAGTGACATGAGTGCATCACAAAACCAAAGTTTAAGATATGATATTGATATTTCCCAAATGTACATGTTCTTTAAGTTATTTAGTCCTGCCTGAGAAATAGGATGCCATGTGACAATTAATTGTTATTTTTGTCTCTATATTTTGTGTACTGGTTGGTCAGACACTTTGTGTGTGAATATGTTCCTGTGGAGTGTGTGTGTGTGGTTGGTGTCTGGTTGAAGCAGCCTCACATGAGGCCTGAGTCAGGCTGATTAGACTCTGGGCTGAGGTGAGGCTGCACACCTGTGGTGCATTGAGCAATCAAGGCCACAGGTTAAACCAGCCGTCACCACACACACTCAGGAGGAGCTGACATCAGCATTCACCACCTGCTTTGCCTGTAAAACTTTCTCAACCCTGCAATAAAGCAGTTCCTACACAGCAACTACCTGTGTCCTGGTGTTGGAGGAGCCAGAAAAGCCTCTTCAGTCCAATCTGGCACCCTGTAATCTGTGTTGTTTCCATTTCTACTATAACATGCAATGTTTAGGTGATACATGTTTCTATTTGAGTGAATGGACGCTAACCATCTTGTTGTAACTTCCACTTTTTACCAAAGCTCATTTCCATTTTGACCGAAATGCTTTGGTGGACCCAACCTTGTGTGTGAATGTCCTTTATCACTAGATGCTAACATAGCAGGTTGTAAAGACAACGGCCTTAAAAAAACAAGAGATGCTTTGTCCTCAGTCCAACCAAAGTTCAACCGAAGAGTATTGGGCCTGATGCTCTGATCTCTCTCTGGTTCTGCTTTTTTTTCACTGGCTCTATTAGACTACTATGCATTTCAAGTCACTCTATTCATCGTCAATGCATGATTTTTGCAGTGGGATTATTTACCGACTGCATTAACAATCTCCATATGTACAGGATCTTGTATTTTAAAGTTTTTAGTACCTTATGTTTATGTATAGTGTAGGTACTTTATACAGGCTATTTTGTATTGTTGTATTTAATTGTTGTATTGAGCTACTGGCTGCCTAAATTTCCTTCAGGATTAATGAAGCATCCATCTATCTCAGAAAACCAGACCAGGAGAGAAGAGGTAACCTTACGGGGAACCGATACCATTTTATTCAGCGTGTGAAAAAAGGCATAGAGCAGACACTTGATGAGGACGTCCTCCTCAGAGGTCCATGAGTCGGCGGATGGACCCCACCCGGCCGCTGGCGCCGCCCCAGTCGCTATACCTCCTGTAGTCGCCGGGCCTCAGGTAGTACATCTTGCCGCGGTAGTTGGGCTGCTCGTACATCAGCCAGTGGCCGTCGCTGACGCTGCAGGAGTTCACCTCGGACATGTGGAAGCGGTCCATGACGTTGGGGCAGTCGTCGCTCAGCTCCATCATCTGGCCGGACATGTCCTGGTTGTTGTAGAGCCTCATGCTGAAGTTTCCACGGTGCTGTAAGGTGCAGGGCGAGGCGAGAGAGAGGTTGAGTTGAACCTAGAGCATGAACCTAAAGTGTATATCTATTGCTTATAATGTAGAGCGTTCTAGCACGTCGGTTACCATGGGGATCATGCGGCAGGACCTGACGCAGTCGTTCATGCCCATGGCGCGCTGGTAGTCGGAGTAGTCACCCCTCCGGACGAAGTGCTGGTGGCCCATGTAGTTGGCGCGGTCGTAGATCATGAACATACCGCTCTCCACCCGGATGGACTGGCAGCGGTTGAAGTAGGAGTGCAGGTCGCCGCAGTCGCTCATGCACTCGTGGTGGCGGCCGCTGAAGTTCCTGTCCTCGTAAAAGATGATCTAAGGGGGGGGGACATAAGCAGATGGCGGGGAGGAGATGGCGGTGTTATAGGTACGCATGAGATACGATGAGAAGCGGGATCCCCAGAAACATGGAGGTGTCCGAACAAGACTTTGAATGAAATTGTGACAAATGTAGGACAGATTTATTAATTTTTTAACCAAAACCACTAACACATCCACAGAAAGCACAAATTCTCAACTAATTTAGAAAACAGAAACACATATAAATGCTCCATCCGTCATTTTAGCATCTGAACCGACCATTACACTCAAAATGGGAACCAAAAACTAGGAACTACTGCTCGATTCTGCAGGTGCAGGTAGTAAAGAAGCACATACTGTATACCTTGCCCATGTTTGCGGTGACTCAGTCTCCTGTTGTGTATTTCGCCGGATGGACGGGCTGTTCCTTATATAGCTCGGAAGCACAGGGAAGGTGTGATGCTCGCTGTTGTCATTCAAATTGGCCAGGTAGGTGATTCAGCAATGCTCTTGCCGGCATCTTCCTCTCTGTCACCTGCTTTGACCTTTTGGACCGTTTATTTGAAAGGCCGTCACTGTTAAAACCCATCCTATAATATAGGATTTTTTTTACTGTGATTTTTTTTTAAAGACCTAGATTCATATAAGTCAATATGTGTCATTTAATTTCCAAAATGTGTTGGAAAAATGATTTGGTTGAGGGAAAATCCAATTAAGAAGAAATGACCTGATACTTGGATGAATGTTCACCTTTAAAACCATTGATTGGCTGATTTTTAATCACAACCCCGGAG
>OMKN01035219.1:9484-20372 GCA_900302345.1 Melanonus zugmayeri | reverse complement strand
AGACCACACACCAGCATGGAGCCCGCCATTCACACGTCGACACTGGGACAAGGCGTGGCGGTACCTCCAGATACCCACAGGGGTCACTAGTCAAACGGTACTGATCCGTTCATTGACATTACGCATTGAGAAGGACAATACGTGTCCTTGTGTTTCTCTAAAGAGAGGAGCCCGTACAAATAGAACGTGGCACTTTGTCAGGTCAATCATTACAACCACTGAAATACACCCCGAGACACACAACCATCCGGAGAACCGGTGGAGCGCCGACGCCGGGCCCGGCAGGAGGACCTAGGTGGACGTCGAGGTACTGTGACTAGGCTAAACCGCCAACCAAAGAAGGTCACGCCCTCATATCTCATAATTGCATTCGGTGGATCCGCTGCCAGCTTGAGTACGGAGAAGAGGAGGAATGACGGCATGAGAGACGACAGGGAGAGACAGAAGAAGCGGAGGAGGTGAAAATGGAACTGACGGCAGGTAAGAACCCTCAGAATAACGCGTCTTTTTATAATCACTGAGCGTGACGTCTGTGGTTACAGGGTCGGGGGTGGTCGGGGCTGATGAGTACCTCGTCTGCGTTGAGCTGCCCTTTCTTACTGAAGCGAGGCGGCATGTCCTTGGACTGGGGCTGCTGCTGGGCCAAGTGGTTCTGGTTGAGGAAATGCTGGTTCTGAACCTGACCCGACAGAAACATACGCTTTGGTTGGAAGGTACAAAAATAAATATGACTGTCTCACACACTTCCCGAACGGCGCATCACAGCGACTATGAATTCCACTTCGAGCTGTAGAGGGGGTACCTGGTTGGACTTGATAAAGGACTTGGCCCCCATATCGAACTGAGACTGCGGTGGAGGGGTGATGTGGCCGCTGTGGCCGTTGAAGAGCGGGTTGGTGCGATGGCGCCCCATGGTGGGCGAGTACCTGTCCTGAATGACCCCAGGGCCCGTCCCAATCCCAATACCTAGGAGACAGACATGCACGTCTTTAGTAGGACATACATTTCCTTCAACATCTTGAACCACAAGTCACAACACACACACACACAGGAGTGAGCGACGTACCTGGCATCTGTCCAAACATTTCTGCCAATCCCCCCAGAGTCTCTCTGTCCAATTTCATCCGGCTGTGCATGAAGGGGCCTTCCAGGAAGAAGTCCATCCTCATCCCGTGAGACATGGGTGCTGGAATGAACACACCCAAATCCTACACACACACACACACACACAATTACAACTGTAAAAAGATTTGTTATATGTTATATGGGCCACATACTTCAGGCTACTTCTAATCAACCAATTATAAGCTAAGCCTTCAGAGTCTTATACAGAGAGCGATATAGAGTCCTATATTATTAAGACGGCTATTAAAACTAATAAGTGTAGCATGGAATGTTATAATGGAAATGGTTCAACGTGCAATCTTAATGGAATTACTATTTAATAATTTATACCATTGTTACTTTGGTTTTTTTCATTCACTATACTGCAATGCGGGTTTTCTTTTTCTTACTACATAGAAGACCGTTGCCTTGTCATAAGAATTCACGTTACCCATGTTTCATCAGTTCTTGGTTAACGGCGTGTACATCTCCAACCAGGGCCGCGTGGCCCGGTTCCCTAATCTACTCACTTTCACTGCTTCCTGACGGATCTGGTGGATGGTCTTTGGTCCGTTGTCGTTGAAGGCCTTGCGGGGAATCCAGTTGTTTTCTCGCAGCTCCATCGTGTCCTGCAGCAGGAAGCGGATCCTGGCAGGCAACTCCTTGTTGTTCATTAAGGACCGCATACGGCCAAAGTACTGATCCATTAAAGACTGGGGGAGGAGTGGTAGAGATGGGAGGCAGTATGAGCAGGGGTTTAAGGCTACCTCTGATATATAGACAAGAAGGAGGGTTTGCATTAACACCGGCCCGGGCTGGAGGGAAGCCACACAGACTGATCTTAAGCCCTAACCTGGGATGACAGACATGCATGTAGCTGGATGGCAGAGAAATAGGATTAAGTAACATGTACTTCATTCATCATAAGATGGTTTGAGTGTCACCGTACAGTACAGTAATCAGAATACTAAAAATGTTTTAAAATAAGAATATGTAAAAATATATCCACACACACACATTAAGATAAGCGCAAACACAATTAAAATGCCGCGCCTCCACACGAGAGCCATAAATGTACACTTGCCTCGAGGGATATCACAAACAGATTAGCACAGCACTCAAGACCTACTTGCTTGGAGGAGGAGGGACTGTATAAAACCTATTAAAACACGGAGGCCATGCAGCCTAGCTCGGCTCAGCGCTACAGGGACGATGGGGGGGTGGGGGTAGATGGTTACCTTGGCTTTCTCATGGTCGAGTCTCGGCCCTATGGTTCTCATTATCTGACAGAGGCACTCCAGATCCTCCCCCATATCCTTGAGCTGGACTCTCTTCTTCTTTTCCAGAAGCTACAGGCGGGAGGAGGGAGAGAGCGAAGGCACAGGACGCCACGTGAGTGATAATAGGTTATAAGCAGAGATGTCTTACATCACTATGCATCAACAAATGTTTCACAATCACTTGAGAGACATCTTCATAGAAAGGGAGCCGACGTACTGTTTTGATGCACTTATGAAGGATAGATTCATGGATGAGGTCGAGCTTGCCAAGTTCACTGATGAATTTAATGTTGCCGAGCATCTTGATCTTGGCGATGGCACGCTGCTCTTCCTCCTCAGAAGTGAGAGGGTTGTCATGTTTGTCATAAACTGGGGAGAGAGGAGTGGACATTAGTTGACAGTCGGGGTTGTGATCGACAATAAAATGTGGGCGGGGGGGCGTTACTCACGCTCAACATTTCTGGCACGGTTTTCAAATTCATCTTGAAGCTTGGAAATCAGCAGCCTTCTGAAGGTCTACAAAACACAAGGGAGGGATCATATGCAGGACGCGTGAGTACAAAGATCAGTCTATAGTGGGTAAAAGAAATGTACACTGGGATGTATTTAATGGTGGATCCATTGAGCCACAATAAAGAAACACCAGTGTGAACTGAACCGGTTCTATGATATTCCCTTCATTTATAAAAGCACAATTCAGATCAAGCCACTCATTTTGTTTACTTGTATAAAATGGAGAGAAAGGGAGACATTAGTCGACCGAAATGTTACAAGATCCTCATTGGTAGTTGGCCCTTTAAGCTAGAGGGCTTCAACGTGAAGTAAAACACAAACATAGTACATGGAGAGTGAGCCGTGTTCCTCCAGGACTCACTGTGCTCTGCTTTTGGGTTGTCTGGATCTCCGGTGAAGGGCCATCAAAGTTTGGTGCGTCCTCTGCCAAGCGCAGACATAGCTGAGCATAGAGCGAGCTATACTTCGGCTCTTCTAGTGCTTTGTCTACAATCTGAGGGACAAAGGTGGGAGAGAGAGTGAGAGAGAGACAAGTGTATTGGTGTCAGTCATACAGCAGGGGATACATTTCCGCCACCGGCTGGTGAACCACTGCGGCCGAGCGGAGGCAGAAATGTCAACACAGAATGTAAAAGGTGAAGAAAAGCAGACTGCTGCTTACCAGCAAGATGATTCCTTTAAGGACGAGTTTAGAATCTACGCCCACGTTCAGGAGCTCAAGGCATAGCTTGTCAAACTTCTCAGGCGTGAGCTTGTTGAGTATGCTGAGGGAGGAAGAGGAGCACGGGTGAGAAAGCTTAACTTGTTTGCCGGGTGGAGGCTTTAGAACATCTGTGTGTTTATTCACGTCTCCACCACAGGAGCAGAGCCCATGTGACTTCGGGAAAAGCTCATGGTCTCCGTGTTCTGTTTATTATACAGAAAACTTTAGAACACAACAGCCCAGGGCTGAGCTCCACCACCTGGAAACGCTTTGAATCGTCATGTGTAGAAGATTTAAGAGAACCTGGCAGAACTTATAGATGAACAGAAGTCTGAGCAAATCCTAAAGATCCACAAGAGTACATGTTACTATCAGTTTCTATCCACTGGTTTCACGTCAATGTTTGTCCTCAAAAATGAAAAGGCACCAATGTTTGATAAGGGCCAACTTGATTGGCTGATGCTATAGGCCTCAAGAGTGACTGCCCATATTTGCCCGTGACACAGCCAGAAGTCTTTTTCCATTTCCATAGAGAATTTACACATTCCATTTCCGCCAGAAAGCGGCGTTGGGCGTTATTAATGATACTTCACTTGTCTTCCGATTGCCTTTAGTGTATTGTCGTTGCCCTACTTAAAAAGGTGAATAGATTCTGTCACTTACCCCCTCACTTTCCTGAAGATTGCATCGTGTCGCTCTTTTTCGTTGCTGGAGCTGGCCTCTCGTCTAGTGCTTCGTGAAGGAACCCATTTCTGAACGCTTTGCCCTGGGGTTTTCCCCAGGAACTCGCTGCACAAACACACAGAATGCAGATTGAGATGGATGCCACTACACATTACCGTCTGTCCGCTGGCTCAGATCGCTTATTTCATAAAATAGTGTGTAATCGCTGTAATAGACTTCTTTTTTAGACCGAGACAAACCCATTTGTAAGCATTTGAATGATTTTCAACATGGTCCGATAAAAGAAATCCAGGTGCAATGAATAAATAAACCTGTGGTTCCCTTTAAATATCAAGCCATATATCTCAGATTAGTCTTGACCATTCACAGTTTAAGAAACTGGCAATTAACATGAATGCACACTACTGGTACACCAGAACACGGTTCTGAAGTTAAACTACATAAACACTCATGTAAGGGAACCAATTATCTCTGCCAAGAACTAGCAGCATCATTAGCAGTGGAGATGCAAGTCATGATGACTCGGCTTCCTGAATGGAAAAATACTATACCGAGAGCTTTAGCATGCTAGTAGGACTGAACGGCAGCACTGTCGTTTAGACGCAGAGATGTGGCCTATGGACATCGCAAAAAAGGGCACCTACATACATTTACTACAGACTAAAAATGGACAGGTCAAAAAGCAAGTGGAGTTAAATCATGAAAGATGGGAGGGATTTGATATACACTACGCCAACCAAGGGTAACGATACAACTCCCAACATCTGTGCTGTGAATATTTGTGTGCAACGTAACAAAGTCCCTTTTCGGTTAGGCACAAAAACAGACCCGTTAGCATTTTTTGTTTGCAACTCATCGGCGTGAACAGCGACGAGGCGAGAACACGAGGCAGCCACAACGGTCGGTACATTTGACGCGAGAAACCCGATGGATTCGTCGAATGTGACCCGTTCGTCCCGTCCCTCCCTGGGCTTGTCGTTCAGGCCTACTGGCTAGTTAGCATAGCCGCTAGTGAGCATAGCAAAGTACCCTCAAGTTCTAGTATATGGCAGAGAACATGTAGGAACCAGTGTAGCCATTTAAAGCCCTAATGCTGACCTCAGCATATTAAGAGTCCTGGTTGTTTGTAACTGATGAATATCCCTCAAAGCAGCTGGATTACATGTGCTGGTGGACATAACACGACCAAACCAGGTGTAGTTCTTTTCTGTTGTTCTTGTGCTACAAGTGCTGGGAGACGCACCTGTTGCCGACAGTCTTGGGATAGTGCTGAGGTGCACCCCTACCACCTCCTCCCCCCGAAGAAGCACTGGGGACAACACACACACACACACACACAGGGGAAAGGAACACTCAGTTCACGGAAACAAGTGCACAACGCGGGGCTTCCCACCAGACACACACACACACCACTCTGAGCTGGCGCCTTGGCTCTCGTGTACCAATACAAGGCAGAATCCCCAGCTCTCCCTGTACATCCTCCCCTTCTCAAAGCCACCGTTGCCAGGGTGACAATCTAGCTTTATTTACAGCAACATCAATTATAGATGGGGTACAGTCACACGCAGATGAGACATTGCCCTGTTAATCGACTACATTGCACTAGTGTGTTTTAGATGCAAGTCCGTACTACAATCTGAATCTTTATTGGCACAGAGGTCTCCTTGTGTGTAATATCCATGTTATTAACATCCATTGTAATACTGCATGGCGGCATATTGACGACATTGTTTTGTTTCAAGAACAAATTAAACCCCAAGGCCTCTAATTGGGTAATAAAAATGTACCGTCTAATTGCCGCCTGTATCGGTAAAGGCATTAATGCATATGGAAGATTGATATACCATCTTCAACCATTCACATGCTGTGAGGAGGATTGCTTTCGTTTCGCCCTCTCCATTGTCTGGAACACTGCTGCCGCCATTAGCAAAACGATCATGGTGACCGAGAACCTAAATAACCAGGACAACCCAGGATGACGCCGTAATGGAGTGATTCGGTCGTAAGCGCAGCAGTCAGAATGCCCCTTGTGATGCAGTTTGCATGTTGGATGTCGTGCTTGTTGTTAAAAGGGAATTTAACAGGCTTCTTTTTATCATACTTGAAGTCACAGCCCGATTGTGTCAACCTCGCAGTGTATATACACCTACGCTCAGCATATTAATAGACAAGCATTTAAAACAATCTATGAAAGTATGTTGATCTGAAGGTGACCATTTAAATGAAGGTTATATCGGTAGGACTGAGCGGCCCTCGTGTTGTGTTGAAAATGCAGGTAAGAGCAATGGTAAAACCCGTAGTTCATTTGCCAAGCCACAATTACAACAGAACCAGAATCCGGTTGAAAATGTCTTGACCCTGGTGTGTTCAGACCCGTTGGAATGAGATGTTACTCGCTGCACACCATAGTAAAAAAAACAAAAAAAACAGGCAGCGCTGCAATGGCATGCATGTCAAACGGAAAACATTCACTTTGACCCCCCGAGATGAAAGACCAGCCCCAATACATGAACATCCATTGCAGGACGCGTTAAGGAGAAAGAGTCCATGGCACAATGCAAGTGTGCGAATAATACATTTCATATTCAACCTGCTCCCCTTGAAGAGTAGAAAAATCTGTTCATCCTTTAGCACAGTAGGACTACTGTGCAAAAGGATAAACAGATTTTTCTACTCTCTACTCGTTGCTCACCATGTCTACAAGGGCAGTGGTGACACCACTTACTTTTTTAGACTTTAAACTTACAACAACCCATCAACCAGACCATCTGGAGCGGATGACAACATGCACGTTGAAATGTCAAAACTAGCTTTCGTACGGTGTGTGAAAAATGAGAACTGGAGAATGTGGTTGCGCCGATACACACTCACACTACAACGGGGCCATGTCTCCAGGCGCATACACCTGTTTTTTGGTGAACAAACTATTCTTGGGTGTCTAGGCTGCATGTTGTGATCAGATCATCGGAGAAACATTTTGATGCCAAATGTGACTAGCCTCATAATGATGCTGAACCTTTACCGGGATATAAATGGCACATATAGGCCTAGATCACCAATAGAATCTAAAAAAGAATAATAATCACTAAAAACTGAGATGCATACAATGAACACAATAATTATGCAACCATGAATTTAGAAAATAATGTCCAAATTCAATGTAGCGCAGTTTTCTCAAGATCAAGCAACTAATTTGCAGTCGGTGTACATGCAGTACATTGTCAATATTTGTTGAAACGCTCAACTGAAAGTTTAGCTGTCATCTGTTATGTTTGTAGTGCAGATATGTCAATTTACATTTAGGTCACAATGTGCCTGTATGGGTGGTTTCACACAACATATTACAGTGAAACGTGAAACCCTGTCAAGGCCGTTCTGTTTATAATGAATGGCAACTGAACGGATTATCTTCTGAATACAAATTAAAAAGAGCCATGGACTTCACGCCTGGGACGGGTAGACATCCCACTCATTGTGGCTATAAAGCAACAAAATCAGTATACGTGCTTAGCCCATGAAAAGTGCTATTGAGAACACATTGTTTTAGGGGCTAATTATTTCATCCCCCCACCACCACCAGCCTTTGTGCTGTGTTCACAAAGAGAGAGAGAGAGAGACTCGACGGCCATTTTGAGCCATGGCACATCCTGCTTTGTAGTAACCGGAAATTCCTACTCGACCGATTCCAATGCATGCCAGTAAGAGAGAGAAAGGTGTACACGTATTCCACGCTTTAGCTTTAATTACCTGAAACGAGAAGCACCCCCTTCTGCGATCACACTCTCCACTTTGGCGGCTTGACAACAAGGAACCTTCAAAAGAATGAGAATGACGGGGAATGGAGGGGAAACGGTGCTGTGGGAGGAGAAAACACAAGAAATTGGTACACACACATTGGACGGGGGAGGGGGGTTGCAACGCACAAGCACACGGTCCCGAATGCAACCATTTATGCACATATTAAACGACACCGAAGCAGCAGCCATGCACATATGACGCAGTCGTCGGTATTCGGGTCTAAAGCAACTCCATCGTAAACGCGATGTGTTGCGATCAGCCGCAGAAGAAGACATTCGAGGTGAAACGATACGTGCCTTTGTGCGAGTCTGCAACAAAGCGCTTGCAGGCTTGCAGACAGAGGCTAACGTCACCTAGCCGATCAGCTAACGGCGATGCCGGAGACGTCACGACATTCTGCACACACGAGATGACAGATCGTTTCGGTCCATAAGAAAACAAGTGCGCGGCTGCGATCCGGTGCATCGTGTGTGTTTATGGGTGGGGGTGATGGCGTTGATGGTGTAGATCATCGCGTCCACCGTTGAAACCCAATAGGGTCGTCCCTGCAGTAAAACAGGGCACGGCAGCGTGGTGCTCATCGCCCTGTTGTTGTTCACTCACCGGGGGTGGGGATAGAGTACTACTTCAGACCCGGCTCAGCTAACCCTGGTTTAGTTAGTTAACCCTGGTTTAGTTAGTTAGTGGGGATTTAATATCGCGGTGTGAAATGTAGACCGCATCGCTGCGACGCCATCTTCTTCTCCCCCTGAAAGCTACGCTGGGGATCAGCCGAGCTCGACGAGGCTAGCCGGCTACCGAGCTAGCTACCGAGCTAAAGCCAACTGTCGCCCGTTTCTTTAGCTAGCTAGCAGCCATTTTGGAGAGGGGGAAAAAAAACCGGCTCGGGTTTTTTAATAAAAAAAATGACCTTACCTTTAACAAGGCAACTTCAGTTGTAGTATTATGTAGGCTACCAGTGAAGAAATAAAACACATGTAAAGGTGAAAGCGGGTTTGCACAGGGAAATTCAGAGCTGTACGAGCAGAGAGACACATACACAACCCCCCGACTGCTGGCGTGTTCGCGTTTAGCTCGCTGGTCAGTTGGAGTGCTGCTGAAAGACTCGCGGTAACCTCGTTCTCGTCTCACGACGGAACGCCTGGAACGGGATGCACCAAATGAGCGTTATTGCTAGAGAGGGGGCGGGACTTCCGATAGAGGGGATATCCGTTTCCGTTACATGTTTCGGATATTGCATTGCCAAGTGCTTCGTCAAAAAACTCCATATTTATTTTCCTTCTCTTTGTTGTTGTAAGTGTTCTTATTCTTATCGCTCCTACTGGCGTACACGGCTCATAGGACGCAAGAGACCGGAAGTTACGTTGCGGTAGACCGCATAACGCTACAATTGAGCATCCTCTCTCAACCTAGACTCGCTGCCTTTCGGGGGGTAGAGGAGCGACGGCGTGGATTGGTCACGTAATTTGTTGCCATGACCTTGTTGGCCAATCACAAGGAAGGCATCCCTTTTGAAGGCGTTTCCTCGTAGTCGGCGGATTTAGGGGGCTATTAGGCTAAATTCGCGAAAATCAGTCTAAAAGCACCAGATTTGGCCCAGATGTGGCCCAGGGCGCGCTCTAACGGTTTAGTGAGCGCGCCCGAGCCAGCGACCCTTGGGGTCACCATGGCAGCCAAATCCAATATGGCCGTCACCCGAAAAAGGTTTTGGCTGTAACTTTTGAACTAGATGAGCTACAAATGCAAACTTGGTTTCTATTTTATGTTTTTTGACCATTAGAAACATGTTGGAATGCGTTCTGGACCCCCTGCATATAGCAAATATGGCGATTACCCGAAAATGAGTTTACAGTCAGAGATGGGCAGTATTTCTTTATTCACGTTATTATTTGTATTTGAAATACGCATTTCAATTACTTTTGAGCATTTTGTAATTGGTATTTGACAGGGCTGAAAAAATTCAAATGTAATTTGTAACAAGATACTTTAGAGTGGAGTCATTTTGTATTTTGAAAATACTTTGATTCATAAAACATACAAAAAAATAATGTAAATACATCTTAAAATTAAGAACAATACACTTAGACACACTGATTTTGTATTTCCATAATCAAGTTCATCCTCTGTGAAGTGGGAGCCACCCAGCATTTCCAACCAAGGGCTTTTATGCAGTGGCACCAAGGCGGACGTCCTTGAATGCATGAATGCGCCAACAACCCACATAGCAGCAGCTAGGGAGGAAACTGTAGTTGTGCTCGATGGAGCAGTAATGGTCACCTTGGCGCCTGAACAGACCACCTCAGATGTCCATGTCCAAAGACTGGAGTGTGTGGTAAGGGTTTCACCGACTAGTCGACTACTATAACCACTAGTCGGCGCTGTGGGCAGCAGTCGACTAGTCGTGGACAATTTTGAGTGCGTAGAAGATGCAAGACTGGTTTTCCTTGTATGTTTCTAAACTGTGATCTGACAGTGTAACATGTCAGTTAAATGCTTGAATTTTTTGCGTAACAAAATAGTTTAAAAAAATCAGTAGTCGTGAAACGGCCTAGTGTATGGTCGTCATCGTGTACAGCAAGAGCTGTGGCTCCATCCGAGTAAATGAAGCCAGACATTGGCTTTTCTCAAATCCCTCAAGAACAGCTTCTACTGGAATCAGGCAACCTCCGTCCAGTAAAATAACCCAGCGTTCAGCATGTGGGGCTGGTACTGGGACTCCACGACCAACACTTGGGAACCTTATTGGACCCATCTTGCAGATGCCAGTAAAGACTGCGCCATCCTAATGCTGTAAAGCTTTTTTTTT
>OMKN01035198.1:0-13376 GCA_900302345.1 Melanonus zugmayeri | reverse complement strand
TAGGTGGGCGATAGACATAATACTTGTTATCCTTTTCCTGTTTTCTTTGAATTGTTTGCCCCGGTTCGCCCGGGCAAAAGTTGTATAAGCATTTCAACAAGTCAAGTCAACTCAATTTTATTTGTATGGCCCTTAATCACAGTTACAGTCTCTACACAGTTACAGCATCGATTTCTTTTCTAATTGATTTGATTTTGTGTTTGAAGAATTCTAAGAAATTGCTTGCCAAGAGGGAGGAGCTCACTTTCTGAGGTTGTTTCTTTGTCAAACTCTTTACAGTGTTAAAGAGAAACTTTTTTTGTTGTTTTTGTTTAAGCAGTTTGAGGTCAACAGTCTGTCTACTGTAATGTTGCCAAGTATGTACCAAAAATGCAATAAAAAAAAAAATAAAATAAAAAAATGTGACAGGCAAACTTGAAACTGAATGAACCTAGATAGCAATGAGGCACAGGTGTTATTGGATACCCACTTTAGCACTAGCCAATCAAATTCTGAAGGATCAAATAACATCCCACCTAGGCTTTTTTTTCTGCACAAATGTCCTGTTTTACTCGATTTACTCAGAAATATGTCATATTACGACACCTGTAAGGCGTTTTCTTCATAATTACCATGTCAAGTATGACGTGTGTGTGTCAGTATTTTTAAGAAAATAGCTGCATGCTAGCCCATAATCCATGGCCACCATTGATATTCAGTCCTAATCGGTCTAGTATGACTTCAAACTATAAAACAAATATCGGTTAAAAATGCCAGTTCTACTTCAGGTGAAATGTCGCTTATTTTTCTGTCACCTGTGATTGCATGTGATGGGAAAATAAGTGTTTCTGTGGACATTCAATCCTTCTTTCCATGTACTGTATTATTAATTGTCTTTTCCCCCTTTCTTTTTACCTTTCTACTTCCAATCAATCTTCACTTTGCTTGTCCTGTTTGGAAACGGTGGTGTGTATTGATTACCTCTTCTTGTATCGAACATTATCATTCAAGGAGTCACTCATTACAGCACACGATCCTCCACCCATTACCCACAATGCAACATGTTCAGGCTTGTATGTTTTTTCTATGGCTGTTTTCAAAATGATCAATCAGTGATTTGAACAGCTGTGTAGATTCCTGTGAAATGTTCAGCTGCACCTCCAGATTCTTACTAATTGCTAGGTCTCTCTATTTTCAGACAAACTTTTTCTTTCTGTTTCCTTGTGTGCAGATAGAATGACAGATAGAATGGCGCACACTTTTTTGAAGAATTTTTAGATGAAAGGAAGTAATTTCAAAATATATATACAAAAATAATAACTTTTCTTTAAAGCAGCATTCATTGCAGGCATAAAAACACCAACATCCAAAAAGTGTACTTATCTGATTGGTACTGCCATACAGGGGCAGGTCTCAGTCAGCACCTTTTTCAAGTGACCATGCAAATATACATATTTGATTAACATATTACTAAGACATATTACTTAATTACACTAAAGTTGACAATATTTCCCATCATAGTAGTTCAACATCATATTTACTGCTTTTGGTTATCTATGCATGTATGCCTATACAATGTGCATATTCTGAAACAATTACATTATTTTCATGAGGTTAGATAGTACTGATCCAGGTAATAGAATACAACATACCTTGAAAATGGTTTTAAAAACTCAAAATCAAATCTAAATTGAAAGTAATCTAAAGCAGGGATTTTCAAAGTTTTTTTTCAGCATTTTCAGCATTTGTGCTTAAATCATGTTGTAATTTGTTTTCATAATTTGAATTTTCCACACGTATATGGGTATTTCTGAAAACATATTTAACCCCCTCTGTTTAAAAAAAAAATCATGTCCACACCAACGGTGTTATAGAAAATAACTTTATGTCAAACACCACAGAAGAACATTAGGCGCATACTCTGGGCTTGATGGGCTTCTCCTTGAGCGGCAAATACAAAAACACAGCACGGTGGTGTAATGATGAAGTAACGCTAGGTTGAACATGCAATTAAACCTAACAGTACTAGCCACACGTAAACACACAAGAAGGGTCCAACTGCAGACCTCCCTCCTAGGCCTCTTAGTTCTGTGAGCCAATGGGGTTTGAGGATGAGTAGTAGGATTCTGTTGTATGAAGTACATAAACTTTCACTTATTTTCACCTTAGTAGTCCACCAAAATCTGTTTCTGAACAAATTTGAGGCGAGAAATAATTAATCCAGTTGCTGAATCTTCACTCATATTAGATCTACAAGGCGTAATTTAAAAGTCAAAAGGCAAGGGTGCTACTGCACTTGGAAAAGGTATGGTAATGCTCTCGGCTGGCTGTATTGGAGCCTGGTATCGTTCCAGGTGGCCCTCCGGTCCTCTTGCTGGATGGGAGTGGATGTACTGTACTACTGTCAGGCGGAGTCAGTCGTGGGGTCTCTCTCGCTCTCTTTAACCAGTCGGGTGATGAGGATTTCGTCCGCTGTCTTAAATCCTTTGCGCCACTGGTGGACCTGACAGGCGGCGGATCATCTTCATTCTCTCTCCCCGTTCCCTCAACAACTCTCAATGACACAAATGACATTAAGCTCAGACAATCTATAAAGCTTCAGCAGAACTTTGTGCTACTCGCAGAAACAATTGAAAGCCTGGGTAAACAGTATATTTTCTCTGGTCCAATTCCCACACTGAGGAAAGGCTGTGAGTGGTTCAGTCATCTTTATGGCATTTACCAGTGGCTGCAGAATTTTTACGTTGCCACTGGTTACAGCTTCATCAGTCATTTTGATTCCTTTTGGGGAAGGAGAGATCTCTTCAGAATTGATAACCTTCACCCCAATAGGAGGGGCACAAACCTACTGAGAACTAGACTTATTTCAGACATTAGTAGTCTATCAAATGACTGACTATGGCACAGTCTACCTAATCCTGTCCCTGTATCTGGCATCCCAGTACTTCTCAATAACAGGCCACACACTCATCTACCTCATAGATCTGTTGACATGGGTAACCTCTCTCTTGTTCACTGCAGCCGCAGTCCGTCTGATGGCGACAATGTTCCTCTTGTTGAATGCTCCACCAGGTTACACTTTCCTAAATGAGCCCAGAATAACCAGTGGTTTAGCAGTGTTATATAAGATTATATTATTTTAATGTACATGTATGCTGACCTGAGAATACCCTAGCTTCAGAAATGTTCAGTGTAATAGATTATTTTAATCTTGTTTGGGCTCCAACTGAAGCTACGCTCAATAAGGACCACATCCTGAACATGATTTTATCTTCTGGTTGTTTACTGAATAATGTGCTATGGAGAGAAATTTGGGGTTTTTACCATAAATGTATTAAAAATAAATGTGTTTAATATAAAACACCTTGCATCCTGCTAGCATTTAAATCAGTCACTACTAAGCATCTAAACAATGTCATTCCTAAAATTAAAGCATCCTTCTGTTCACTGGACATTCTTCCAACTCACTTCTTTAAAGAAATATTTCATTAAATCTCCCCATTTGTCTTAGCCATCAATTCCTCAGTTTTATCTGGTCTAGTGCCTGATTATTTTAAATCCGCTATAGTTCAACCACTTCTCAATAAACCATCTCTTGATTCATCTGTTTTAAATAATGTCTGCCCCATTTCTAAACTTCCCTTCCTGGCTAAGGTCCTGGAAAAAATAGTCACTGGTCAACTCATTGATCATATCAATGGCAACGGGCTCTTTGATAAGTCAGGTTTTAGGGCGGGTCATAGCACTGAGACAGTACTTCTTAGAGTTCTTAATGATATTATTTTAGCAGCTGACAATGGCCTAACATCTGCTTGCTTTTAGATCTTACTGCAGCTTTTGATACAGTTGACCATGTGATTTTAATTGAACGTCTTAATCATTAGTTTGGCTTATCAGGTACAGCTTTAGATTGGTTTCATTCCTATCGTTCTAATAGGAAATTCTGTGTGGCCATTGGTAACTTTAAATCCTCCACCTCCCATTTTTCCTATAGAGTGTCTCAAGGCTCAGTCCTTGGCCCTTTCCACTTATATGTTAATGCTAGGTCAAATCTTGCACTTTGACCAGCAGGTGAAGTCAGTCGTTAAATGTGCTTTCTTACTGTTAGCCATGCTTTCTTTTTTTCCCGCTTAGATAACTTGCTGTATTCCTGTCTCACTCAATACAACCTCTCCAAACTTCAACTAGTTCAAAATTCTGCAGCAAGACTACTCACAAAATCCACATAATCCACAAAATCCACAGAGTCCACATAACACCTATTTTAGCATCTCTACACTGGTTACCTGTGGTTACTGGTACATTTTAGAATTTATTTTAAAATGTGAACGATCACTTTTAAAGCACGTATGCAGTTGGCCTCGGATTATATCACTAATTTACTAACTCCTTACGAGCCTGACTGCAGCCTGAGATCCTCCGGCAGTGGTCTGTTAGTAATGTCCAGGTCAAGGCTAAAAACCAGACGAGCCCGAGCCTCTGGAACGACCTGCCAGAGGGAATCAGGCAGGCTAGCTCTGTTTCTACTTTCAAATCTCTCTTAAAAACACACTTGCTCAGAATTGCTTTGAATTGGTTATTCTTCAGTTTTTACTTTACTTGCTTTATTGTGTTTTAGTAATTCACACCTCGCTTGCCATTATTACTGTATCGATTTGTATCTGGTAATTTATCTTGTTTGTATGTCTTTGTAAAGCACTTTGTAGCATGTTTTTGAAAAGTGCTATATATATATAAATAATATAATAATGTTAACGTGAGAGAATGTCTTTGTATTAGCCTGATATACCTGTGTATGCCAAAAAATCTCCATTCTATACAAGTGTATGCGCTTCATGCGGCACACATGAAGGTCCTAACAGCAAAAGTTATTTCAATTAGTATTCTGCTGTTACATTCTTTTCCTTCAATGGATGCACCAGTTAATTATTATCGATGGATTCCCACCTCCAGTGCAACGCTGCACTACATGTTGTAGCTTCTCACAGCATATCACTGCACCATCTGTCAAGGCATAAAACCAACAAAAAGATCTTGTGTTTTGTAGACCATGGCAAGAGCACACTCCTGGGAGCCGAGTGAGTGAGAAACAAAGGGAAAGTAGATGAACCTCCCTATCTCATGTCGGGAGCAAGACATCAAAAGAAAGTCGAAGAAAAACTGCTTGAAGCACATGATGAATAACGTCAAGAATTGATGGAGAATCTTTTGTTTGAGTTTGAACGTCAAGATGACTGATTTGTTCATGTCTGAAGTCAGAGACACTCTTGACATTCCTGTGTGCACAAGCTTTAGTAAACATGTACATTAAAATTGAGTCTAGACGATACAAATGTGTGTACTAGGGTTTTAGCATCAGACATTGTTAATATGCCAGATTTTGGAAATGTTACAAAGATGGAAGAAAGATAAACCTGTTGTAATGTAATGGTAATGGTAATGGTAGAATAAAATCGTTTGGAACCATTAGCCTGAGCTACTGTGTTGTGAATGTTTTCTCTTTTTCAAGGTGTGCTTGAAAATCACCACCTGCAGCTACACTGGAATTTGTAATTTTTTTAATCTGATAGGTTTTACATAACTGGAATGACAATTATCAATGTAATGGAAGTTTGTGGAGCTTCGGAGCTCATACTTATCCCCTGTAGTTTGGAATGATTGATTGTTTAATTATTTGAATAACTAATATTGATGTATTTTAATATTTGCAATATATATATAACAGTATATATAGTCTTCATATATTCATATATTTCATTATTAGATTTCTAATGTATAGTTTTAAATAAAATTATATTTTGTGAACTATGACCTAGCAATTGACTTCTGAAAGAAAATACAGTACATCCTCCAACCAGCGGGGGGCGATAATACATGCGAGGAGGGAAGCCTGAAGAGGGAGGCCTGAGGAGGGAGGCCTGAGGAGAGTGGCCTGAAAAAGGAGGCCTGAGGAGAGAGGCCTGAGGAGGGAGGCCTGAAGAGGGAGGCCTGAGGAGGGAGGCCTGAGGAGGGAGGCCTGAGGAGAGAGGCCTGAGGAGGGAGGCCTGAGGAGGGAGGCCTGAGGAGGGAGGTCTGAGGAGAGAGGCCTGAGGAGGGAGGCCTGAGGTCTACAGTTGGACCCTTTTGGAACACACCGGTAGTCATTGTTTGTAGGTTTCTGGCGCATGCTCAATGTGTGAAAAATGTTGAGGTCATGATGTCATCGTTTAGCAAAACCTCTGTTTCACTGGTCCATATGAATACACAGAAAACTGAGTTTTGAACAATCTCCACCCTGGAAGGAGTTTTTCAAAAGCTTCATTTTCAGTGACCTGAAACACCGTTTTGGTATGGACGGGAGGCCAAAATGCAAAGAAAATACTATGTTTTTAGAAATACCCATATACATGTGGATAAGGCCTTATTTCTTGCTGGGGTGCTATTGGGTGCTTGACTATAAAAAAAAAAGAGGCTCTGCTCCGCAATGTACTTCAGCTCCACTTGTGGTGTGGAAGTGCTCATTAGTCGTGTTTCCATCTAACTGTCAAGCTAATTTTAAGCAAACTTTTGAAATGTAAAAAAATAATAACATTAATTAGGCACGTTTCCATCAACTGGTTTGGAGCAAATGAACTAGGCTACGCAAAGCGTAGTTTTGTCAAAAGTTGGCAATATAGTTTACATTATGCATGGCTGTAATAAACTAAACTAAAAATAAGTAGAAGAAGTAGAGGTTGCGAACCAGAAACAAAACCAGTCGCCTTGGCCATCTGAGAAATCCATGTTATGGATGAGACCTCATCGGTCCACACGTAGCCTACCTGTTGTTGCTACCAGCCATGTTTTCGCATGTTATGGGAATATCCGGGAAGATGCCAACAGCTGATCAGTCATCTGAGTTAAATGTTCGCTACGTCAGAACTTATTTGGCAAAGGTGTTTCCATCTCCCATTTAGTGCATTAACTCTTTTTCGGAAAAGGCAAAAACCACCTCAAGTGAGTGTAAAACTTTTTTGCGAAATTGAGGATTTTTGAGGAATCGAATTTTGCAGCTTCCATCAACCTTTTCTAATGCAATACTTCAAAATACGCCAATAAGATGATGGAAACATGGCTATTGATTAACATGGGAGCGGATTGAAAGTGATGTGCTTTATGCTTGCACTCTAGGCTTGGGCTTTTGTGTGTTTCGGTAGTTAAGCAGGAGTGCTCTGCAATATACTGCTCCCAGTAAAAAATAATAATAATATAAAAATAAAATACGCAAACTCCAGAACTGATAAACCCTGCAATATAAATCCCCGTGCAATAGCATATCAGAGCCACTTTAAACTCTATTTTTGTATATTTTATTTGATTGTATTTTTTTTATTTTATTTTTATCTTCTTTTCTTTTCTTTAAGTTATAATGCTGTTACGGTGTTATCCTTATCTGTACAGTATTTTGTATAGTATTCTTGATTATTACCTCCCCTTTTGTTTACCACTTTATTGTATAAGTGATCTTTTCTATCCCCTATGTTGGCTGCTGTAACAATGCAAATGTCCCCACTGCGCGACAAATAAAGGATTATCTTATCTTATCTTATCTTATACAGTATGCATCCATATGGGATATGGATGTATTGTTCACACACAGTACCAATACACAATACCTACAAACACATCTCTGAAACACAATATTCACTTTTGGAAACTTGCAGAGTTGCCGATACTTAGCCTACTAATTAGTAATACGGTTCCAAAACATGAAGAAGCCACCAGAACCCTGCAGTATCTACCACTAATGTACTGGTCAAGTGCCACAGTATTTGAGCAGTAACGTTGGTTGCTTCTGTCTACCACAGCTAGCAAACTCCTTGTAGTCCACAGGATTTTTAAAATCAAACTAGTTTTCATACGACCTCTAGCACCATATGTAATATACTACATTACTGTCACATAGTGACCCCATTGAAAGAGTGAGGTAGAATGCAAATGTGGCGTTTTACCTACTTTCTGCATTCAGGTTTTTCAAGATATGCCATCAACTTCGAGTATACTATAATTATATCCACTGTAGGCTACAGTGCATATACATGATTAGCAATAATAACTAGTAGATATTTTAACAGCAGACATAATTGCAATATTTTGACAGCAGACAATTTCATATGTTGCAGTCCCAGAGCGGTATACGCGATGGTTTGAGATGATCAAATTAATAAATACTAAATAATCCTGTAATAATCCTTATCATAAATGAATTGCAATTCATCCATCATACAATTAATTTCATTGTTTCACAGAAAGAAAAACTCATTTTTAACATCATTCACATCATACATTTCTGCTTTTCTCTCATGCAGAGGTGGAAACCTTTGTTTACAAAAATATGTTAATTGAATTCATTCTCTTGGTTATTTGAAACAATTACTTTAGATCAGAGGTTTTCAAAGTGTGAGGTATACACTTTGGAGTGGGAATACACTTTGAAGCTGCTCCATTGAAGCAGTGTTTTAAACCTGGGAGAAAGTCTTTAGTATGGACCGCCACACTCACCTGTGTCGGCCGTTGCTATGGTCACAGCCATATTCTCCATAACTGCCTTAACCATGTTCCGGGTAAAGTGACTGAAACCGCTGTCTCTATATCTTCTTCCTTTTGATCTGCCTCTCTCACTCCCCGTCTTGGTTGCACTCCCGATAAGTTATTAAATGTTAATTCAGTTATCTCTTTACAGTTTTTTGCTGCATGTGAAGCTGAAGAACAGATCTACTTTTTTATATTTTAATTGATTTTATTTGGCCTTCATACTGGCACATTTTCTGTGTAATACCAGGCATAGCTTATTTAAAAAAAATGTACGTTAAGTATTCAGTAATTATGCAAAGTAGCAAAATAATATAATGAATAATCAATTATTCTGATTACTTTGCTTAAACGTTGTGTTCCTGTTCAAGTTCCTCCATCTTTCATTATCATTAGAAACGGTTGCTTTCTTCAAATATTATTGCTTTTTTTTAATCTGAATTTAATTTAAATGAGGAAAGTTAACACTCATTATATAAAAGTTACTAAAATATGAAGTTTTGAAGTTGTACAAATATTTCAAAGTGTACTCGAAAAAATAACTAATGCCATTGTAATTCATAATCCTATGAAAGGGGCGGCACTATGACTACAATTCCCTAAGCTGTTCTCTTCTGTGTTCCTTCTCAAGGTGTCTTCCCTTGGACTTGGGGGAGTTTTCCCGTCAAGGGGCTTAGGGTTAGGGCATCACACCATGTGCACCTGTGAAGCCCCTTGAGACTGTGTTTAAGGGTTATATTAATTAAAGTGACTTTCGCTGCACTTCCATGTATATCATCTGCCCCAAATGGCGGCATAGTGTTTAACACCCCCCAACCCCAGGCCCACCCTCACCCCACTCCACTGCCCTTCCCTGTGGAAGTGTTTAAATCAACCGCCGAGGGCTTGGGGTTGTTCATCAGCATACCTCAGTAAGTACGTCTCCCCCTCGTAAAATGATGTTGGCAAATAATGAGTGAATGTGTTTTATTAATGTTTCCGGCGGAGGGCTTCCAGGATCCTTGGCCCTGCATCAACACTCCGCTGGGGGGGCAGCAATCAAATGAAAAGAGGCAAAGAAAGAAGGAAAGAAAGAAAGGAAAAGAGCAAAGAATAGTAAAAAAAATTATAATGGGCCTGTCACAGGGGGCGCTTATTAAAATAAGATGTAATTAAGAAATGATGTGCTTTTGATCCGGCCAGAGGGTTCCGGCATGGTTCATTATATCTGACAACCGCTGACACACACACACACACACACACTTTCCAGAACCTGACCACAGCAGGACTTCCTGGACCTGGGAAAGGTGATTGGACTACCCCTGGACCAATCACCATTCAGCTTAGGTTGAATGGAAGAGGGTGAATATTAATTAGACAGTGAGTGTACATAACAGTACAGAACATAGGGCTGCGTTATGTAACGACTCAAATCTAAATGAATGAACAAATGCATATGATTAGCATAAGCCTTTATGATCATCATGATAAAGGAAACCATATCTGATGCTTTTAGAAGCGTGATCTTTGTAGCGATAAGCATTCAATGTGTTATGTTATGCCTTAGCTTTATAAGCTAGTTTACATTGATGGTAGTGAAAGGCGGTAGTAAAAAGGCTAAATCAATGCACCTGTATGGTGCATGATGCATGATAATTGAAAGGGAAAGGAAGAGGGGAGAGATCATTTGTGTGTGTGTGTGTGTGTGGGAGTTATATTCATGTAGAGTCGGTACATTTTTGACATTTACCAGATCAAACCTGGAAAACCAATTGAGCTGTTCGAAAAGATTCGATTAGGAAGATTAAAGATAAACAAAACAAAAAGATTTGGTTCATGGGAAATATTCCCATGTATCATTTCACTATACAAACCCCTTTACTCTCACACCTTCGAGACAACGTGAAACGGCAGAACAGTATCAGATGTGCCTAATATAATATCGTTCCATGTAGAACAGGATATTAGTACAGGAGCTAAACGTAGGATGAATGTGCTTACTTCATACTTCAGGGGTTTATTGAATTGTGCAAATGTGACAAAACATACTAGCTCACTGTGAAACATGATGATATTGGGTTCAATCGTGTGCACCCACCCGTGCGAGGGCTAAAATGATAAGACTCATAGCCATGGGAACGTGTTTCAAGTGGGCGGTGGGGATGGCGATATATGTATATGGAGCATTACCATTGGCTCCCGAGCCCATAGGAGGAGCTCATCTCCTCACGTGATTCGACGTTATAAAGGCTGGGTTGAAAGTCGCCTCATGTCAATGTCAATGTCAATGTCAATCAAGGAGCAGAAGATGAGTTATTTTTTGGCCTTAGGACGAGTTAGAGACTCCACCACCTTTTTTTGATTCTCGAGATAAATGTGAGCAAACGTAGTTGGGTGGGGTAGCTTCGTTTAGTGGTGGATATACGTCTTAGCCAGGTTTCGCATAGGCCCAGGATATCTAGCTTATTCTCAACAATTAGATCCTGGACCAAGAGCGCTTTAGTTGCAAGTGGTCTGATATTCATGAATCCAATGTTGAGCTGTTCCACTGTATTAAAGTTTGAGGGAGTACTGCTCAGCTCTGAGGAAGAGGAAATTGGAGAAATAACAATGAGATTGGAGGAGGCTCCTCAGTGTCAGCAGTACATGCTACATCACCCAGGCTAACTAACTTAATTAACCCACCCAGTGTTCTAGACTCTGCAACATTGGCTAGTATGTTGCTAGCAGGTTTGCTAATCGCCTGCATCCCAGTGTGCTGTAAGTGAATGTGTCACGCCTGGCTAAGACATCCATCTATGTTTTCTGACATAATTGAGGCACCTAACCCAGTGGGGTGAAGGCCGTCTCTCATCAGCACGCCAGGGCGGCCCCACAGGGAGGGCCAGTTAGCTACCAAACCTAGGCCCTGCCCTTCACTATAGCCTGCCAGACAACGATTTAGGGACATTAGTCTATTATAACGCTCGTGATTACCCCTGACAGGTAGGGGGCCAGAGAGAATTAATCGATGCCGACACATCTTTCTGGCAAAATCACACGGTATGACTATGTTGCTTTTTGTGACTTCTGATTGTCTCATCCTAGTATCAAATATGTTGTCAAAACTAGTGTTGGGTGCATCTAATCTAACTCTGTGTGTGTTCTTAGCTGTGTGTGTTAGCTGGCCTGTGTAATCTAACTTTATGTGTAACAGAGTAACAGAGTCACCTATGACTAGCGTTCCCCCCCCTTGTGAGGAGGGTTGCCTGCCTTCGCAAGTGGTGATGCCGACTGGGTGGCCTGGACGGAAATGAATTTCTAAATGTTCGCGATAGTTTCCACTAATTTAAACATTAGTGGAAGCTATCACCCTTTCCCTCTCATCCACTTCATCCAACACCCACTTTCCCTTTCAATTTCCTCGCCCACCCTCTCTCTCTCTCTCTCTCTCTCTCTCCTAATTGTCGGTGGGTCTTTGAGACGTGCGCACCATGCACAACATGGGATGGAACAAAATAAAACGTTTTCTTTACTTCAGTGAGAGAAAGAAATAGAGATAGAGCAAGAGAGAGAAAGAAGAGAGCAGGAGAAAGAAAGAGGTAAAAAAGAGAGGGAGAGAAAAAGACCATAAACTTCACACACCACTCTTGAGAATAGAGGGTGAAGACAAAGACGGCATTATCTAGTCCAAAGGGACGGACTTAGTTGTAGCTACAATTATAGCTATATACGTTTCCCAGGTGGGTGAATAAAAGATTTATAGAGAAAAATTCCCTGGATGGATTGACTTGGACATGGATGGGCGCATTTTATTCTTGAGTTCAGATATTTTTGAATTGAGTAAATAGCAGCAGTATAGAGTTACATAGTGCAGGCGCTAATGAACATGCAGCAAAAAGATGATGAGCATATGTTGCAAAAAGAATGATGAAATTAAATGTTGATAAAGTGTAACTCAATTTTTGTACATTTGTACACAAAATTCACACACAATCTGGTTCAAATAGAAGACTCATTTTTTTCATTGACATTTTATGTCAAAACTGTAAACTTGACTCAGTGTCATCCCTAAGAGGAATATGGTTGTATTATCCAAACTATTTGCTACTAAGTTGCTTGAGTGACTTACAAAATACAGATGGGTGACAAGTTAAGCCTTCTGAATGAGACGCATTTGGGTCACTGCTTGCAAGATAGTGCTCTGCAGTCAAATACTGCTGATCCCTGCTACAAATGTAGATGTGTATAAACAACCGTTCTCTATTTGAATTTCACTGCTTTTCTATATTTATACATTCAAATCATAACCATCCCTTGGTACAGTATTTATTTTATGCAAGTCGAGTTTTGAAAATGTATTAGTACGTCGTTTTAACGAGACAAACTTGTATAAATTTGCCTCTGGGGGCCCCTGAAACCAAATCAATTTAAAAAAAAGACAAAAATAGTGTGCGATATGCTCACTGTTTATCTTATCCTATATTTTCTTATCTTTTTTTAGATAGTCTCATCACTTTTGCAATCTTATATTCTATCTATATATATATCAAACAAATGTGGGAGGACCAATGTTACAGCAGGTTATATTCATATTAATGTTTTGTAAAGTGTCTAATCCAAAGCATTATTATTATTTGGATTAGAAGTTTGATTCCCAAACTTGGGGCCAACCATGCTAAGAAACATATGTGCTTGCAGTATTGTATGTTGCATTGGCTAAAACCATCCACCAATTTGCGTAGATATTATAAACCTGGTGTCTATGTCCGTGCGCCCCAACCCACAAACAGATCCCATGAATATACTGTCATCATCTTAGCCCAAAGTGACAGGCATTTCTCAACACTTCAACACAGATCGCATTGACGGCATGAAAGGGTCTAATT
>OMKN01035163.1:0-11641 GCA_900302345.1 Melanonus zugmayeri | reverse complement strand
TATTTGTTTCACATTGCCTTTGACTTTATATGTCATACGTCCATCCTGTGTTATCCATGCCTCTCCCACCACCTCCCTTCCACAGCACATGCTCCCACAATGTGTGCGCACACGTTGTCATCTATCGATTGTCTTAGGCTTCACACACAACCTCTGCCACTCACCCACACACTTCTACCACAACTCTGATGCAACACACGCACACACACAAGCACATGCACACACACACACATGCGCATACTCATACACACACACATATGCGGATACACATACACACATATGCATGTGCATACACACACACACACACACACACACCAACACACTCACAGGCTTGAATTTGCTTGAATCCTGAACATGTTGTAGATTGCAGCAACAGTGTGACTGCTAACAGTGTTGTACATTTTCAGTTTTATAAATGTTCTTGTGTTTCGTAACTGAGTAGTGAGTTATACAACGATCTATTATGGTCTGGAGGTGTCACATTCCTGAGGCAGTAACAAGTACACAACTTGTCAATGTGGATATTGAATTAGTACTATTAATAGTACCGTTTCAGTACTATTAGTCTATCTGAAGTGACTTAATTATTTGTAGATACATGAGCTATTGTAGTGGATGAACAACACTTAAATACTTTGAAAAAATAAGAGAGGAGCTGAAGTGTCAAAGTTTAGACTTTTATTATCATGTGAAACAAGAAATACAAGAGTGAGCTGGTTTGCAAAAAAGCTGTCCTCTTATAAGTCCTACTGTGTGGATCCATCCCCTAAGCATTAACCAACCACATCATCCCTATGTATTCTTTACCTTCAGACTTCATCATACTTCATACTTCATCATTGTCCTGGGAGACTAAACATATTGGTGGCATGAAACAAAAGTTACTTACATAAAAGTATAAGTCACCTCTCAGTGTTTTTTCCACACTTATTTCATTCATATAGCATTGGCAAGATCATGATTATAATTCTTTTAAATGTAGAGTAGAATTCTCCCATATATCCCCCCCTTTGGGACATACTAAGTCCCAAATATTCTAGCATAAGCATTAGCCTTACCTCGTATTCACCTGGGATCCTGCCATTGTTGCCAGATAAATGATTCAGTATTCAGCCTTGATTACCGCCAAAAACCTGCTCTCAATTTGCTCTCAATTTCATCAGGGATTTAAACTTGTCTTGTTTCACAAAGCAGGAAACGAGCATCAAGCATAAGACCTAGCGTGTCAAAAACACTCACAAAAATCAATATCATACAACACTGTTTTCATAGTAACAAACGTAGGTATAAATGTGTAACAAAGTTCAGAGGGTTAATATATAAAAGGATATATCATCATTGATGATTGATATACCATAACGATTTCACTCACATGATTATATATGTATGACTACATTAAAAAATGATTATATCAAAAAAGACCCTCAAATGTGTGATAACACCTCAACAGAGAATCAAAAACTAGAATGAGAGTACAGAGTATAAAGGATTTGATTAATAATATATAAAAACTATACAAAGATTATAACCATATAAAAACAATAATAGTGTGTGTAAGCATGTGTATTCTTAGAGCTGAGCATCTGGCCTGTTATGTAGAGAATATCACGGTACAAAATACATCAGTAATAAAAACCCTTTTACTACCACAATGCTTAACACTCATCTTGTCCAGGTTACCCTCATCACCCTGGATCTCTAAACATCCATATCTTGTAGTCACTCTGTAGGGCTCATAGGACAGGATATCAAAGTGAGAATATAAAAAATGATCAAAATCCACATCGGTCACAATCCCAGTTATGTGGTCAGGGAAAAGACCTTTAATTGCCTTATATGTTCCTGGTGGGAAAGAATCAGCCACAGGGTAGCCACCAGTAGTCAAACCCTGTTCACAATTTTCCATCCAAACGTCAACTCGCGTGGTCTTTGGTAATAAGTCATAACTCCTAAGGGTGTCTAGATATTTGGGTTTGAGTTGTTTTTTTCTCCTTTTTAACTCAGTCATTTTATACTTCAGTATTCAGTTCATTCACCGATTCGTGTTCTTTCATATCACTATCACTACTGTCGGATTAAATGTGTTTCCATTCCAGGACCGGGCAGGAACCTAGGTCTTGTGGTTCGACGACCTTTGTTACGATGATGAAGATCTGTTTGTCCAATCTAGATGCTATCATAGATCTTAATACTGGGATACAACAACAGAAGATTAGTCCCATCACTATTACACTTATTAAGGCTACTATTCCCGCTTTCGCTAAGGCTGCTCCCCATTTTCCGAAACTTAGTTCTAGCCATGCGAACCAGTCTTTCCCAAATCTCACATTGTTTTTTACTTCCTGTCTACGTTTTTTCATCGCAAGAGTGAATGTCCCTTCAGGAGAAGTATTGTTTGGGATAAATCTAACATCCAGTCTAGGGCTTGTCTCTGTTGCCAGGTCATAGTCCTTGGGGCTTCCAATTTCTCGCCTAGGGCTGACAAGGCATCGTCGGTGTAATTAATAAACTGTTATGTAATTGATCCACTCTGCATTTTTGGATGGTTCTATCCATACTAGAAATGATTCAAATCCTGCTGCTATTTCACTACATGCTTCATGGGTGGTATATTGTATTGGTGGGTGGTGGGCGGTATTGGTGGGCTATACCTCTGGGTTGTCCTATTGCATCAATTTCTACTGCAGGGTCTGGTACATATGCTCTTTTGCATCTACTTCCTTTATCTTTTCCTAGACTTGGGTAATTCTCCTTCAGGGGAGGTAACAACATGACTTCCGTAATTGCTTGTACTCTCGCAAATCTGCCCTTCATGGTTCAGGGAGCATGGAGCGGAGAACCTTGTCTCCGCAAATCCGAAACTACCTCATCCTGGGACTGATATATAAAGTCAACAAGGTGCTCCTTAGTTTGATTTCCTTTTATAACAGGCACCAGCTGCCATGGTTGAAAATAATCACAAATTCTGGTGATATTCCAAATACTGTTGCATAGTTCTTCTGCTACCATTCCTACTTCCTCGGCTTCTGTATTCCCTCCTTCATTTAAGTTGCATTCCAATCCCTGTCCTGTGTGAAGCTGGACCCCTCTAGGTAGTGTTAATTTGGCAACTTTATTGGACATTCTGATGTCCACCTCTCAACATTTTTTCATGATGCTGGACATAGATTAATTGTCCCATTTATCTTCTTCGCAGTGGTACTCGCTATATTTGCTTGATCCTATGTACATTAGACATTGTGCCGAACATGTGGACTCACTACCCAACCATTACTTGGAGACATTGCTACATCTATTTTAGCGCCTTTTCCTGTAGCTTTTTCTCTTGGTCATGGTAAGGTGCCATCTCTTCTTTGAATAGCTTCCAACTGTATCTAGTATTCATCACATACAATTTATTCTGGTGAGCTTTAGTACACATATAACAATTCTCCATCTTTATCTGTTTTCCGGTATAAGCCACCCATTTGTACCAATTATTTGTTTGTGCCTGTCTTCATTTTTTACCATGACTGGTTCTTCAAAGGATCCAGGTTCGAGTGGTTTGAGCTGTTTTAATGGTCTTGCTGTGGAGATTGTGATTCTACTCTGTTTTGTTCTTATTATTATTCACAGGAATGGTTGGTTGTTCTACAAGTGTATTCTTGGTGTTATTATTAATGTTATTCTCAGGAATAGGTATCGGTTCTATAACCGTAATCTTGGCAGTATTACTCTCTTGGACTGACCATTGCCTTTGTCGAGTGCCTTACTCCATTCCATGAGGTGGTGTTTTTATTGTTTTTATTTGTTGTTGGGGCTTCTGTTGGTCTGTTTGTAGCCATTGTTTTTTGTCTATTTGTAATTAGGGTTTCCTTTGGTTTACTTGTAATTGAGGTTTTTTCTAGTTTACTGGCAATTGAGGTTTTTTCTGGTGCTGAGTTTCTTCTGGTTTATTAGTGACTAAGGTTTTTTCTGGCCTACTAGTGCCTGAGGTTTCCTTTGGTTTGCTTTGTCTCATTAGTGTGGTTTTACTGAATTGTTGCACATATGTCACACTCATTTAACGGTTAATGGTTATCCACTATATGGTCTGCAAATATGTTGACCAAAAACCGGTATTTTCTGCCAGCCTCACATACTTTTACTGTCCTGCTCTCATCCAGTGAGAAGTGGTCAAACCGCTTCTCACTTCTCTTCAATTTCTCCTGCAGTATTTCTGATCGCACAAACACGTTGCTTGCATGAATCCGTCATTGTACGCATCAACACGCTGTATACAATGCACAGCAACTTTGCTTACATTTGAAGAGTGTTTCAAATGTGCACGGCTAGAAAAAGCACCTCAACACTCACGCTGATGCTGTTGCATCACACGTCACGCCTCTGATTCTGGAAAGTCGGCATGCTATGTAAAAGCACCCACATTATGCCAGCTTTTTTGGTTCTGTGTAAAAGGGGTGTAAAAAAGCAAAGCCGGCATATTGCTGGATCTTCTTTGTGGCAATATTGCCGGATCTCTGTGTAAAAAGGGCTAATGAGAGCTTTGAATAGCGGAAAAAGTCTTCTTCTGCGTTTCGCCTGACTACTGCAAACCCTGCATGATTCCCCAAATTATCTTTAAAGCAGGATCCATCCAAGCAATTCCAAAGACTTAGGACACAAGGTGTAATTCCAAAAATGCAAAGTCTTTACTGAAAATAGTTCAACATACAAAAGTCCAGTTAAACAATGTCCAAACAGGGAGACTCAAACAGAATCGGTAAAGGACAGGGTAGTCAGACAGGCGGAGGTTTGGCAACAAGTAGAGAATCAGGAGATCAGGCAGATAAATCCGGCAAGGAGAAGACAAAGACGTAATCCAGAAAAAATTAGCGGAGATCAAAAACCAGGAATACAAAATTAGAGAATATCGCTGGAACGTTTCACATGGAGGTACAAACACAATCTGGCACGGAACAAAGAACACAGAGGGGTTATATGCAGGTAGGGTTGGCAGGTGGTGCAATCAGGGGCATGATAGTAATTGGGGCCAGATGTGGACAAATCAAGGGGAACACATAGAAGGAGCGATTTACCAAGCCTCAAAGTAATTGCGGTGCTTGTGACTGCGTCTGTATTTAATATGTTTGAAAGGAAGGGGTTAATCAGCCCAGCATTGCGCACAGATGGCTTCTGTTATTGTGGCAAGGAGGAGACATAGGAGGACACATAGGAGGAGACATAGGCACAATGAAAGAATGTGTAGAGAAAGAGTTTTTGTCACTCGTGTTAACATTTTTGGAATGACAGAAGTAAAAATAATTCAGACATAGTGCTTGCACATTTTGCGCTTGCTGTCCTTTTCTGCTTTCCGTCCAAACTCTCCGTGGCGGAAACAACTAAAACACACGAAACCCTCATTTAAATACTGCTGTTTGCACCTGTCAATTGTCATTAATGCAATTATCCTTAGTTGATCACCCGCAAAACATACACCAACCAAACACGCAATATGTTGCAATGCACACGCAATGTAGTACTCTTTATTTGGGATCTTAGTAAATCAGGCCCAAAGAGCATAGATTAACGGGGTGTGACACCCCAATTATCGGAGCTGACATTAAATCTGGTGTTAACTTGGTGTAGGTTAAGGAATCTGCTACACAATCGTGTGGTGTCCCTTCGAAATCATGCAGGACTCGTACATATTTTAATGGTAACATCTGGAAATGTTACCATTTCCATGTTCTAACAGTCTTGAATTGGTCTCTAGTACGAATTTTCCTTGTTCAATCAGTTCCGTGACTTTATGATGTGTAAAAATAGTCACGGGATATCCCATTGTTATGGTTGACGCTTTGTCATATGCATATTGTACTGCTGCCAATCCTTGGTAGCATGGTGGGCATCTCTGTGCTACCGCATCTAGTTTCATACTATAATATGCTGCAATGGAAGACTGTTTCCGTCTTCCATTGCATGATTCTTGCATGAGAACTACCGACGCATATCCCTGACTTCTGTTTGCTACATATAGTAGAAAAGGTTTTGTGTAATCTGGATTCGCCAATGTACTGGATCCCTGCATTTCCTGTTTGATACCCTCAAATGCTGCTGTTGCATCTGCGCTCCATGTCAGTTGAGCTTGTAGGTTTGTCATTCCTGCAGCTTTCTTAATTTCTCTCAATGGTGCGGTTTTTAGGGCATAGTCTTCTATCCAATCTGAACTAAACCCTGTCATTCCTAGGAATTTCATCATGTGTCATACTGGCTGTGGCTGTGGTGCTCTGCTAATCCCTTCCAGCTGGCTAGGAGCTATTGTTTTGGTCTGGTGTGCCATCAGTCTTCCTAAATACTCCACTTCTGTCTGGCAGTACTGCAATTTCTTCTGCGACACCTTGGGTCCTCCTGTGGCCAATTTGGATAGCACTGTCATGGAGTCCTCGAGACATTGTTCCAATGTTGGGGAACATATCAAAAAGCTGTCTACATATTGTATTAATGTTCCATGTAAGTCTAATTCTTCTAGGTAATTTTTTAATATCTGATTAAACACATGGGGTGAGTGTTTTAATCCTTGTGGCATTCTTGTGTATGTGTATTGTTTTCCTCTGTATGCACGCAGGGACGGCAGAGTAGGGTATCTGCTCTCTTTTGCCAGTTGCACACTAAAGAATGCTCCACATAAGTCAATTACTGTAAAATGCATGGGGAGGAACATTGGTTAGCAGTGTGTGTGGATTTGGGACCTCTGCCTGTAAATCTTCTACCACTTCATTTACGGCCTTTAGATCATGCATTAATCGCCATTTTTGTTTGTCAGCTTTTAGTACTGGAAGCAGAGGAGTGTTGCATTCGCTTACTGTTTCTACTAACACTCCTGCTGTAATTAGTCTTTCAATTGTTGGAGCTCTTCCTGCCTCCGTTTCTGGTTTCATGTAGTACTGTTTTCGCCATGGTAGTCTAGCATTTTGTTGAACTTGAACATACACTGGATTCGCAGTGTATTAATCCTATATCTGTGTCAAATTTAGACCATACCTGCTCTGGTATCCTTGTTAGAATCTCTGTCTCCATTTTCCGGTGTCTTGTTAGTTGCCCAACCGACATCTGCTTCTGCTCTTTTTGTACTATTTTGTACTTCTACTTCCTGAGGTATTCCTGTCATGTAGGCATAGCAGAGAATTTTTAGATACTGTTTACAGTTTGACTGAATAATCAATGGGTTATCTGTTTTTGACCATTTTATCAGTTTTTCCTGTAGCATCATTTCTCCTAGTTGCTTTGCTTTAAAACCTTTGTTAATCAGTAAATGTGATGTGTGGTGCTTTAGTGGTGTCTCTGAACCAGTCCTTTATTGCTGTTGACTGATCTTCATCTTGTGAGACAAAGACGTAATCCAGGAAAAATGAGCGGAGATCAAAAACCAGGAATACAAAATTAGAGAATATCGCTGGAACGTTTCACATGGAGGTACAAACACAATCTGTGTAGTGGTGTCTCTGAACCAGTCCTTTATTGCTGTTGACTGATCTTCATCTTGTGCTTCCATTGCTGCCCCTTGCGGTCCTATCAGTACATATTGTGAACTAATTGACACTCTTTTTCCTGCAGCTGTCTCTTGCCATTTCTTTTCTAACTCTGGGTCCTGTTTTGGGTCATAAATCAGGGTACAGTAATACCCTATTCTTGACTCCCTAGCTTGAGGAAGTTGAGCTTTAATGTATCTTCCCCATTTTCCATTGTTTTGTTAACCTGATCTTGAATTTCCCCTATCCAATAAACATTTACCGCCTTTTTGTCATTCACTTTTGAGGTGGTACTCCTGTGTGTTCAGTTAATATGCCTTGCGGTGTGCATAGTATTTGTATTCCTAATTTCCATAAGGCATCTCTGCCCATCAAATTAACCAGTGTTGTGTCTGATACCAAAATAGGTATCGTAGCTGCGTGTCTGTGTAGTTTTAGCGTTACTGGGTGTTAACTGCTTTTGTCCCAAAAATCCTACAGTTTTGGCGAGTTTTCCTGCCATTGGGAAGTAAGAGGCATAATTTGGACTTACTGCAGTGTCTTTTCCAGGGCTCCTCTGAAGGACAGGACACAGGTGAATGTTGAAAACCGGTTTATTGTAAGGATGAACAAATGGTTTGGTTGCCAGAGCAGGTTGTATCTTGCTGACATGTAGCACTCTGTCCTGAGTGTGTGTGGTGATGGCTGGTTTAACCTGTGGGCCTTGATTGCTAGATGCACCACAGGTGTGCAGCCTCACCCAGCCCCAGTCGACCTTTGACTCTGACGCTGTTATGCCGGGGTAGGAAACGCTTGGGGTGGGGCCTGCTGGACCAATTGCACCGTGGTTCCTGATTCGGCCACCACTGCTTGCTTTTTTCTCTTTCTTTGTCAGTTCTTCCAGTTGAAGCTGAGTCAGTTTTCTCTGCACTTCTTTGCTTTGTTCCTGCATTTTTTGTTCATTCTGGTGGTATCTCTCAACCGCGTGAACTAAGTGGTCACTGAACTCTCTCATGAGTTTTGGATGATGTCAGTCCCATTACATCCTCTAGCTCCATCCTCCATTTGCCATCTCGTGACTTGTTTTCTGTGTCTCCCATGGTGCGTCCTTTTAGGCTTTTAGGGTCGACATGGGTCGGATACTTGCTTCTGAGTGCATGCCAGGTATGTTGTCTGTAACGTCGAACAAAACACCATCGCTGCTTCCTTCCATCATCCAACCCAGTCCCTCAGCTTTCAGTATGGATTCCATTTTGCATATCCCCAGCCAACAGCGCTTCCAGGACTCCCATCGCCAATATCTTTCCTATTGTATACTCCTCAAAAATCCTAATCCATTTTGATGCTCCATCATTCATGTTGCGAAGTCGGGCCACTGATCCTTCTAAGTCCTGCGACCCCCAGGACATACTGGGCCTGTTCCCCTTTTACTAGAACAGGAAATGCTCCTCCTCTGTAGACATCAGGTGCTCTCCTCTCTCTTTGGGACTTTCTCAGGCTGACTCTCATTTTATCCTTGTTCTCCAATTTCCTCCACCCTCCAATTTTCTGCCTGGCAGCCTAATTCCAAACTTCCTTCTCCTTCCTCATTTCCCCACTCCTCATTCTCCAATGTTTGCAGGGCCCATTCTCCATAACAATCCATTTGTAGGGGTGGTTCTTTCTTCATCCTACCCTTCACTTCATCGATCTTTACTTCTCATTTTATGTCTACTTTTCCTGACACCATCGGGTACTGTCCTTTGTTGTAAGGTGGTGGCTCTGACTTTTTATCCTGACTTGCGATTTCCCTCATTTTCTTTCTCTCTGCCTCCACTGTTCTCCTACAGACCTCCATTTCCTCACATACTGCTGTATCAAATATTCCTTTTTTTGGCCATTTTGTGCCTGCCTTAGCTGTTTTCCCCATTTTTCTGAGATCCTTATTATCTCATCTTTATTTAACGGATTCTTTTCAACCCAGATTTCTACCATTGTTGCTGGCATGGTTGCTCCCTGTATCCGGGGTCTCTCTCCTCCTCGATTGTGTGTGCGTGTTTATTGGTCGCTACGTAAATAGTTTCCCTCTTTCTATTAGTTCTGTGAAGTGAACCCTATGTTTTGTACTGTCCAATTTCCTTCTATTATTCAAATCAATTAAAATAAACGAATTAAAGACATCAATTAAGGAAATCAATCAAGGAAATCAATGATAGGAATCAATGAAAGAAATCAATGAAACCAAACCATTCTGTTATTAGTTAGTATCATTTTGATCCTGGCTGACAAAAGCACAGGATTCCTCTAAGGTATTGTGTAATAAAGATAAAATAACCAAACTGGAAACTGAACATAAGTAAGTTGAACATAAGTAAGATTTGTATAATATAAGAATTAAAGTAAATGCCTTCTGTCAGACCTCATGCAGTTATAGCAGTACAAAGTATTAGCATTAGCTCATTAGCACAAACTGAAGTTATTCACAAACTGGTCACAAGGGGCAGACTGTTCCTTTCTCTGCAACAACCAAACCTATATACAAGGAAGCTCATGTGCATGTTTCCAGAGACTCCACTTAGAGTGGTAGCTATACTACCACTTAGAGTGGTAGTAAAGCTAGACTCCTAATTATTCTAACACATGATTCATTTTCAGGAAATATGTATCTTGGCAGCAGTTCTGTTCATCTTTGTAACTGAACTAACACTTATCTTGGTGGAAGTGTATCATTTGTGGTGGATGTTGTTCGGTACTTTCAGGGCATAACTCACGATGGATGAAAGCCCTGATGACAACAACTCCAATGAGCCTGTCGACTGGAAACTATGCATCTTCTGTCAGGAGTCTAACACTAGTATAGGGTCAGTTGTTCTGAATCCCAGAACCGAATCCTACCAGAAACTTCTTGACGTGGTGATAGAGTGAGCCGGCATACATGGACAATTTGTTGTAAGACATCTCCAAGGATGTACCAAAGAAATGCTGCTTGACAAGGAAACAACATGGCATCGAAACTGCTATTCTTCTGCCACAAACCAGACAGATTTGCATCGAGCCAGAGACCGCTTCAAACATTTGATGTCCTCATCAGTACGGTATGCCGTAAAAAAAACCTGGCTATAAAAGATCAAGCTCAAGAATGGAAGCAGATACACCAAGAACATCAATGCCATTCACAAGATCTGAGACAAAACCTTTGTCAAAAGACCAGTGCTTCTACTGTCAATCGGATAATGGTCAAGCTCTCACCACAGTTAGAACCGGGAACCCGGGGAAGGCACTCAGTAGAAATTTCCCAAGATCCAGTGTTGATGACAAGATTAAGCAATGCAATATCACCAAGTGATGCCCAGGCAATAGGTGTCAGATATCACAAGCTGTGCTGACATGCCCGAGCATTGTGTTCTTTGCGGTTGACAATACAGACTTGGCCCGAGGACACAGCTGATGGGAAAGGCACCACACATGGGACAATCACTGCAGTGTATCAGAAGGCCAATGCTTCAGGGGAAGTCATCGCACCCAGTCTGGAACTGGGTGAATAGCAGCTTCGATGCCATGTTGTTTCCTTGTCGAGCAGCATTTCTTTGGTACATCCTTGGAGACCAAGATAAGTGTTAGTTCAGTTAGAAAGATGAACAGGACTGCTGCCAAGATACATATTTTCTGAAAATGAATCACGTGATAGAATAGTGGATTCCTTGTCTCTGGAAACATGGAGGCATATTCAATGAAAAGCTTATAGATCGGAAGATGTGAGCAGAATATTTTTTCTATCACTGACCTCTGGAAAGATAAAAAGTCCTAAGAGTGAATCAAGTATTAGGATTAGAAGTCTAATGATGCCACCAGTGGTTTTCTTGACCCAGAAAACATAGGATATTTAATTAAGTTTCTAGGTTGACTAGAAGCCGAGATAGCGCAAATTATGTATTTTATGGCAGCCATTTTGAACATCCAAAATGGCCGCCATGCATTCTGTGCAAATGGCAACATTCATTTTTGGTTTCCCCATGCTCTGAAGATTCCAAAAATGTATAGTTTTGCTAATCTCCAAAAATGTTGAACCAAATGATATTTGTTAACATAGTGAACCGACTACAGAACAAACGTTTGATCGCTGTCCGTTGGCCTCCTCCTAACCTCACGTAATCTTATGTGTTTCTATTCACTTCTGATTTGTTTACTCTCTG
>OMKN01035151.1:2052-12828 GCA_900302345.1 Melanonus zugmayeri | reverse complement strand
TGAAACGCAGTGTGTTTGGTTAACGCAGCAGCATCCAGTCACCAGAATCAGTTCTCTATTTACTTATCAAGATAAACAGAGGCTTGAGCAAATGTGGAGTTGTTGACACTTGCTCTTTCTGCAGGTGGCCATCAAGATAATCGACAAGACCCAGCTGGATGCCGTTAACCTGGAGAAGATCTACAGAGAGGTCCAGATCATGAAGATGCTCGACCATCCACACATTATCAAGCTGTACCAGGTAGGCCTCTTTCAGATCACGGGATTCGTCGGGCACGCCTCCTAAATGACAGCACAACGACTCGGTGGCTTTGTTTGATCGGTTACCATAGCTTTTGCGCTCCTCGGATTTGATTTCAAGTTGCCTCTATTGTCTGAATTGCCTCTCCAACCGGCGGCACCAGCCGGGCCGTTGGCAGCAGCGTAGTTCCTTGTTGACCGCTCCCTCCAGCCATCTTGTCTCATGATCAAGTTGAAAGAAAAGGGTTAGGGTTAGGAAAATGCAATACTTGCTTCTTTATCTGCAATGCTAATTCTTTTTACGAGTTGCTTTGCAGTGTTGACTGTTGGTGCAGTCGGTGTGAACGCGGTGCGCTTTAATGGGGTCCCAGGCTGCAGGGGGCCCCTCCAAGCACAACGGTTCCTAGATGCTCTTCTAATTGACAGTAGTTGTGGCGTCTTCTGAAGGAGGCTTGGCGTTTCCTACCGGGCGCTTGTGACTCCTGACGTTGTGGCCCGTGAGTCCACAATGCAGTGGAGCAGAATGAATGATGCTGTTGGTTCCCGTCGATCCCCATATCGTTGGTACTTTAACGGCTTAGGTGTTCAGCCTACACCGGGTCATTTTCTAATGCATTAGCAAACAACTCCCGTCTAGCCGTATCTGCCACTGCGGCACGGTTTTCAGATATGAGTGCAAAGTTAATGAGTGACTGACACGTAGCGGTGTGTGTGTGTTCTTTGTTATATAAAGGTGCCGCTGTAGAAGGTGAAAAATGTGGCAATGAACTTTGGTTATGAAGACAATTCTTAACCATTCAACTATTTAATTGTGACGTACTGTAGATCCACACTTTCCACAGTCGTTTGTTTATCCAAGTATAGTTTGTTAATATGACGTGTGGACTGTAATGGTGCCGTTTATTTGCATGCTGTCATCCTGATCGATAACATTTTATATTTGTTTGCGCAAGACAAAACAGTAAGGGAATGGAAATGATTCACATTTGGTTCCTATTTTGCAAAATTTGTCAGAAATTGTTGAATGGATCTTTTAATGGGAGTTAAACTTTTTTGGAAGTTTAATGGACCTCCTGAACTTCCTAATAATAATGAGTTATCTTAGGCAGATTGTGTGGTTACAGTAAGTCTAAAAAAGGAGAAAGCCAGACCACCTAATCACTGTAAAATCAGTGATATGCTACAGAGCCATAACTCACGTCAGGGATGACTTCATCTTATTATGTAAGGCGCGTTGTTGAGGGGAAACGAACGCTTGCTCATTGTCATATTGCACAACCGCATGGCAGCCCTCCAGAGTTGGACGGGTAATCGCGCTCGTGTGTGTCACTGTTTCCAACAGCCTGTCCACGGCAAAAGAACGGGTCAGTTAGTCATGTTTCGAAGCGAGCCGGTTCAAAAGGTAGAGAGGTGAATGTCTAGGCCTAAGCGATACAGCCCAGATCGTGTGTTGATCTCGGCTTACTCATGTTTCATTGTGGACAGCTTTGTGGCGTTTTGTTTTACTTTCGTAATCACAGTCAGTGACTAATTCAATGCTTTCAATGCTATATCCATTAGCAATACGCTGATCATAAGTGTGAGGGTTATTAAGTATTAGGGCTGTACCCGACTCCAAGTTGACTCCGATTCTCCAGTTCAATCGATTATTTGACGATTCGTGGCATAAAAATAAATGTTTTACACACCATTACGGTAACTGGTTACGGAAGCCCGGCACACTCGCGGTCCGAGTGGGTCTAGGGGTGTTACCTGCTGGAACCTGGCCGGGGATCGCCTCTCTTTTTGCCCTACTTTAACACCATTACTTCAGCTTTTCAGTTTTCATTTAACATCACTAGACCCACCGTGGATTGTCCCCTATAGTTCCCCGCTTAAGATCGCAATGGATCAATCAAGACTTGACTTGTGTTGATTTACATCCTTGTGTTTCACACAATCACATCAATCAAGTGCAAACAAAACAAGACTGAGTTAAGTTAACATACACACCTCCTCCAGTTCTTTTGACAATAATGGTCCAGATACTTTTCTCGCCATTGAGGAACTTGCCTGTCGAGTTTTTTGTAATGTTTTGGTGTCTCATTAGATCTAACATGAAATACTAATTCTATATATAATAATAATTCTCTTGTAGGAATTATTTATCTGTACCATATTTTATGCGGTTATTATAATGCGATTGTTCGACTGAAATAATTTGAGTCGACTCTCTGGACGACGATTCGACTTTGTCAACTATGTACAGGCTGTAGTCCTCAATTACTTCATTATTTGGTTAGTTCATTGGCTGTCAGGAAAAAACAATTATAATTTTGAATTGTTTTAGTCATTCATCAAGTAAAAATATAACATTTGCTGTCACAGCTTTAGAAATGCTAATATCTGTTTACTTTTCTGTTTAAAATGATAAATTTACTTTTCTTGGCTGTGTGTCTCACAAAACATTACAACTAATCACGTTTCCCTCTCATAGCTTGTGAGTGGCAGTTTCCATTTTTATGACATTTCATACACTAAAAGATTAATCGATGAATCAAAAATTAATCGACGTCAGCAACCGTTAGCTGCGGCCTTAAGTGGCCATGCCAGTCCAACAGCCTGGCTCCAATTCTTCAATCGGTCAGGATAACAGATGGAAAATTGATCATAACCAACAAGCGTGGGATTTCTAGTATGAATGTCTGGCTCGGTGTGTGTGTGTGTGTGTGTGTGTTTGTGTGTGTGTGTCTGATTCATCCTCACTTCTCCTTCTGATACTTCCCCCTCCGCAATTGGGTTTATTCATCTGTGAGTGCCTGCTGGTTCTAAATCGGTTCAACGACTCCTACGTAGGGCAGGCGGGTTGAGCAGCGTGTGCTGAATGGGGTGCTATGCGCACTATTTAAAGCAACTTCAATACAAAAACACAATAATACTACATCAGAGTAATGGGGTGTTCACACATCTACAAAACAAATGTAGAATATATAGTCAACACTAGGGCTGAACGGTATGGTAAAAAACAAAAGTCATATTGCATTTATTTTGACAGATATTGCGATAGGGTTCACTGATGATCATTTTTGCATCACAATTGCGTGTGTCGAGGTGTCCCTGAGCAAGACACCTAAACCGAACCGCTCCCGACGAGCTGGCTGTTGCCTTGCATGGCTGACACCGCCGTCGGTGTGTGAATGTGTGTATGAATGGGTGAATGTGAGGCACAAATTGTAAAGCACGTTATAAATGTAGTCCATTTACCATCCATTTACGATTTTCATTTTCACTTACAATCATGATGTGACATTTGTTGGGGTCTGTACCAAACCAACATGTTTCCTTACGTACACATTTGTAGGTCAGGGAATCTCTGCAGCACTACAGTACTTCATTTCTAATGGTGTTATGAATTTACATTTGCACATTTTACCCTTATCAAAAAATTGCAGTTCCTGCGATTTGGATTTTGCACTTGGCCATATTGCAACGTTTGATTTACGTTCAATATTCACATTAGGGACGGCACGCTAACCGGTTTCACTATATGTCTCGGTAAAAAACACTTAAACACTATAATGACAACGCCACCAAGTCGGGTCATTTTTATATCTTTTAAAATTGAACGTTGAATGAAAACGAGGTTGTAATAAAGCTCCTCGCTGCACGCCACTCGAGGGCTCCTCCGAAGAACAGGACCAGGGTGTAGTTGGAAACCGGTTTATTGTGGAGATGAACAAATGGTTTGTTTGCCAGAGCAGGTGGTAGCTTGCTGACATGTTAGCGACTCTCCTGAGTGTGTGTGTGTGTGTGATGGCTGGTTTAACCTGTGGGCCGTGATTACTGAATGCACCACAGGTGTGCAGCCTCACCCAGCCCCAGAGTCTAATCAGTTGGGCTCGGGCCAGGTGAGGCTGCCTAAACCAGACACCACCCACACACACCACATACTATGAATTGGACTCTGAACAGGGTCACCGTACCTAAAATTAAAAAAACAACCCCCAACCCCATTGTTCAGACACCTCCCCAGTGTGACCCGCCAACCACACCCTCCCCCTCCATCCTGGAGACCGGAGGCCCGGGGCCGCTGCCTCGACTGGCGGAGGTGTCCGTTGCCGAGTCGCCTGGGCGGGTTGGGTGAAGCGCGACAGCTGGGCCCGCTAGCAGCCTGTTAGTTGCTAGCAGGCTTACAGGCTATCGGTTGGTTTAAAGTGCTCCCAAACTGCAGATTTCTTCAACAGCTCCGTCAGTCTTGCCGATTCTCACGTCAAAGTGGTGCGTTGTAGCGCGTGAGAGGAATTACCTCACGAGAAACAATCTCAGGAAAAAGCAGAAGCTGCTACTTGCTAAAAACAGAAAGCAAGTACGTCACAAACGGCAGCCTGTTTGTGAAGCCCTGGTGGAAGCGACAAACGCGTAGTTCCTCTAACGGCCTATAGGCGGCTCGCGGGTAATGCAAAAAGACCCGCTGCCGTTCTCAAGTCAATGTGAAAAATGTGATTTAATTCTTGTAATACAAAGCAAATCATTTTTTTCCTCATTCGGTTAGGATCTCAATGGCTAGTTCATCTCCATATTATGTATTTTGAGAGGTCCCGTTTGACAGTATTTCATTAAAAAGTTATTAAGGCTTGAAATATTAATGAGTTTTGGCCATAGACTACTAGGCGGCTATTCAGTTCCTGCCCTCAATGAGCCAAATATGGATCGTTTCCGGTGCTGGTTGTAAAAATCTCCAGCAATGGCCGTGCCCGTAATGCGAAATCTAGGCCTTCATAATGGTCGCGTGTAAAACAATGGGTGATGATGTCACAAAGGCTACGTCTATATTTTTTACAGTCTATGGTGTGTCATCATCACTGATAAGCTCACTGATTAAAGGTAACTTAAAGGCAAAGTAACAAACTGGAAATATTCAAGTAATGTTATGTGCAATTACAAATTATCGTTATTGAATATTTGGACATAAAGCTGGAGAGGACATGTAAGGGCTCTTCTGAAAATGAAATATTCTGAATCAGGGTGAGATGGAGAACTATCTCAACAACCTTTTATGGACAAGAGTTCAACACTGTGAATGCTATCCCAACAATGTAAATACATCTGGTGAAGGAATTTTTGTTCTACATTTTCTACAAAATTGCAAGACATTTTCATGTCGTCCCGTCCCTAATTCACATTCAACAGACCTGGGCATTGTGGCTCCACACCGATTCCCTGAAAATCCTTCTATGAGTAATTATATCCAAACCATATCACATAGGTTAATGATTGTTGAGGGAAGAGATTATTTCATTATTTTACTGTTGCAACGACATGTAAATGTATTACCTTTTAATTGCTGAGAATATGTACTTTGTATCGTACTAATTTCTATGATATTTACTACACTACCCATCGGCATACCCGATTCTTGACCAATCACAATACAGCACATTACTTTTCTTGTTTTTCCTATTCTTATCTAATTTAAGTACACTGAACTATGCCCTCGTCAAATATTAACAGCTGAATAAGTAGAACCGTAACCTAGCTTTCTTGGAGCCCCCCCTCATGCAAAACGCTTCTGGAAACTAGAGGGTCTCAGTGACCCACGTCTATATTCACATCTAATGTTCTGCTTATCAAAAGTGTATTGAAAAGCCGGCTGCTTCTTTTAGATTAGTCATGTTTTAAATAGGCCTATGTGGCATTGGACACCGTTTCAAAGTTGTCACTGTGTTGTCACTGTGCATAGCTGCACCCTGCAAGCTATGCACACACAGTGACTCAAATAAGATGGATACAAATAGGCCTAATTGAATAAATCTTAATTTTGGTTTCAGCTATTAAAAACGTTTTGAGAAAGTGTCACATTGAAATTAATTGTCATTCAGCAAGCTTACATTGCTAAGTGTTGTCTAATGTCCAAGCTTTAAGCCAAAACTAATGAGCAAGAAATCAGGCAAGCAAATTTGGCAAGAAAAAGGGTGCCATTTGAACATGAGACAAGTAAATAAATAAGGGAGAAGTTGTGCAATGCAAATTAATCATGTGTGTTGTTGACTTAATGAAGATAATGAAATAAGAGGTTGAAATATCTGACTTTTGTGTGTTGTTGATGTATGGATGTATGAAGATGGATATAGTCCTCGGTTAACTGAGTTTCCTATGTCTCCCTAAAGTTCCTACAAGGAGTTTTGAAAATGAAAATGCTTTAGATAATTAAGAAAACAAAGTGTTTCTAATAATATATACTGCATTTGCTGTCAGAACGAGCTATTGCCTGGTGGTGTGTGCCTTTTGCTTTGAAGAAAAACAGAGGTTGTAGTAATTTGAGGAACAGCTGTTTGCGAACTGAGGTAATGTATTAGTAATTCTGGCTTTTGTCCCGGTGGCAAGCATTTGGTCTATTTGTCATTTGTAATCGTTTGGAAGTTTAACCAGATCGTTGTGTAGAAATGAGACATTAGCTGATTGTCTCATTTCTGTCACGCTGTTTATGCATCATAGCATCAATAACTTTGACGTAAGTGCGTCAATGCATTGACTGTAGTGTACAGCTTCGATGAAGCCTTCAGCGCCTGTTTGTTTCTGTTTGAGGGCCTATGGTTGCTTCTCCTCAGCGGCAGGTGAGGGCTGATCACACACAGGGATCAGTGGGAGGTAATGAAAGGCTACTGTGACATCTGGTTTGGTCACGTCCAATACAAATTACCAACAACACCCCTGTCCCAACACAACGGTGGAATAGTAACCTGCAGAGGTCTGTGGTTGACAAGGGGACTATTTATGTCTTCCTGTTCGCGATAATATTTAAACATATTTGATATTTTCTTCTAACGTGGTGAATAGTGGGACGTTTTCTATTTTTATTTGCTTCAAGTATCATCCCTTTATCTCTATTGCATAGAAGTGTGTTCCATGGAAAGTATATTTAGTTGTTGTCATTCATGCCTTTTTACAATACTCCTTTGTTCGTTCTATTATTGCAGTGTAGGCCCAGGCCTAATAAATGATCAATTTTCAGTGAGTGCCTCTGAGAAGGTGTTTGTATGTAATATATTTTGACAAAGCTAAACCGTCGTCAACATCTATGTGCCGGGGTCATCATAGGACGTGTTGAAAAAGTAAATTTCTATTGTGTGCTGTGGATATTTATGTCTTTACTCTTGCCTTTTTGTTTCTCCCCCTCTTGCTTTCTCTCTGCCTTGTCCTGTGTCTCTTTCTTCTCTCACAGGTAATGGAAACGAAGAACATGCTCTACTTAGTAACAGAGTACGCCAAGAATGGGGAGATCTTTGGTAAGTGTTCCCAAACTCACTTTTTTCTTATCAAAACTCTCTCTCTCTCTCTCTTTATGTATATATATATATATTCAGTGGCCTTCATTCAAGGTTAACTCTTAAATCCTGAACTTTAATATTTAACAGATATTCATACATGTTGTATAATGTCATTTTTAAGGGATTCCCTAACTCAAAGCTGCATTATGTCAGACATGGCATGACATGCTATTATTGCTCAATGCTGTATATTATGTTCATGGATACATTCCAGTAATACTTCTGGGAAAGGAAACTGTCCATTCACACAATGCAATGTAAATATAGCCTTTATTGGATTATACGGTGTATAAGGAGCACATGTGGAATTTCCCAAAGTATTCCAGGAGGCATGGGGGAAATGGTATGTTTGTTACATAACCTTTACATAACTGTTATCTAACTATAACCAGAGCAGTCTCTGTATGTTTGTCCTTCGATTTTCTCGACAACCGTTCATCCGATTGACTTCACACTTGGCGGGTGTATTGCCGAGGACCCGAGGAAGTGCAGTGTCGAGTGCGAGCTCTTGAGATCTACGGGACATATTTATTAGTAGTGCGTTATTACCGGCAGAAGTACACACTAAGTGTATTGAGAGGGGACCCTTATTAACTGTTACTGCGTCTTGTAACAGTTACTGCGTCTTGTGGTGGTGTTACACCACCACCACAAGACGCTTGCTACAGTACAAGGGCGCTGCATGCGATGTTAAATTGTAGCAAAGTGTTGTACGTTTGCCATTTTGTTTCCCTAAACCAAAAAACCTCCCGCAATAGCCTGGTCCCAAATAGCTAAATAGCCTGGTCCCAAATAGCTAGCAGTTAGCAATGACAGCAGCCAGTTGATTATCTCACTTTCGCTATTAAGTTGAACACTATCTAACTAAAATGGAAGAAGTCTATGTATATATGCATGTCTGTCTGTCCTTTGATTTTCCGATCGACTTCACACTTGGCGGGTGTGTTGCTGAGAACCCAAGGAAGCTCAGTGTCGAGTGTCAAGTTGTTTGGATGAGTGGTTCTCGGGAAAGCTGCAAGCAGCCATACCCAACGGCCCACTCCAATCAGGCACATTTTGAACAGGCACTGCACTAGTTCTATGTGATTTTAATTTTTTTTATTTAAAAAGTGGATCAAGTATTTTGTGTTAATCTGTTCAAATTGTTACCGTTACCCAAATGTAGCTCTACGGTGAATATTAGAGGCCCTTCATTAAGATGGACTCGATGTTTATTTTTGTGTCTATAATGTATTTCAATGGAATGGAATTATAGATCAATTTTGCAACTAAGTACTTGCAATCAGGCTGGATCTTGCCCAATTTGTTTCAAGGCAACCCACAAAACAGTAATTTCTCTTGATGGAGGAAAGTCATTTTCCATAAGGTTTTAAAGTGATGTAAGAGAACAATACTTGGAGGCCCAGCCTGAATTGGCAGAAAAATAAATTACAGTGAGGACAGTCTGTACTCCGGCTGATAATTGATTTCATAATTCAGCCGTTAACTTGTTTTGGAATAGAGCAGGCTGTGAAAATAGAAATGTGCGGCTACCAGTTTGAACCCAAAACCACAGGGAAATGTATCTCTCTCAACTGCACCGGGAAAACGATAAACAATAGCGCAAATACTGCTTCATGCCTGAGGGAATCCACTAAGCCGGCACCTTTCAGTCACACTGAGCCATGCCTGCAAGATGGTGAATGGCACATTTTGTGCAGAGCAGCACACAGCAAGGAACAATACGGGAGAAACTCGGAACAGGTTTGAATGGAGACGAGTGATGTGGACTCCTTTTGTTACCACACATGTACAGCATGTTGTGCATGTGCTGTACATGTGTGGTAACAAACAACACGCATAGACGCGTACACACACACACACACACACACACACACACACACACACACACACACTACTTCCAATGACATCTAGTGTTCCCGCCATCCCAGGTGCCTAAAGGTTAATGTCAATATTGCAAAAGAGCTACAGTGATACTTTGTGAGGGAAATGAATATTGTTGAAGGATACATGCGACTGATCCTAATAATACCGTCTTTCTTCGTGTTGAGCTTCGCTGCATTTATTGTATGCACTGACTGCAGGATTGCAGAGTTTAGAAGAAGTTACGGTCCGATCTTGCCCTTATTCAACGCAATGTGTCCTTGCTATCCTATTTACAGACCAGAGCTAAATCTACCCTGTTCCTGATATTTCAAGAAGTTGGGCTACATTTTCAGACATAGGTAATTACCTACATAGTTTATTAACCTCCCCTATTAGACTGTCTGAGACCTACTTTCAGTCACCGCAGCTGATTGGATTACACTAATAACGCTCTGGGGTCCTATGGTCAACAGGAGTGTGTGTGTGTACATACTGCACGTGGACTTCAGTCAACTTGTCATGTTTACTCTGAAAACAGTTCTTTAAAAGCTACCGATCTAGCAATCTGACCTTGTTTTCCGATAACATCCAGAAGGCAGGATGCAGCTCATCGTACTCGGATGCAGAAGCTAGGTGTGCTCATCCCAGCACAAGCTAACCCCATCCCTTCTGAACTAAACTCATTCCTGAGAATCCTTCGTTTTTACCCGCATAGATCATCTCAGTGTATTACAAAGCTGTTCTGTCCGGATTCTGCAGACCGCAAAGTCCCGATTGCACAATTTAATATTGTTATGCAAGCCATTTCTCTGTCACTCCCAGCAACAGCAGCTCTTCACTATCCGACGGCAGACTCGCTCTCTGGATGCAGCTGGAAAACTAACAAACAAGGAGACAGCTCCAGTATCCCATACAAATATACGTGTAGAAAAGGTGAACATTGTACATAGGCCTAGCTATTGCATTTGCATCTTCTGCATAAATGCATTAAATTACACTACAGTTTCCTAAATGCAACTGTGTGTGTCTCTCAGACTGTCGAGACAACTGTGTGTGTTTGTGTGAGGCTGGAGAGACAAAAGAAACGAACTGGGCTTGGCACTAGTAGGCGGAGAGTGATGGTTCCCCCTTTGAAGATGGGGGTGGGGGGGTATAATGGGCACAGTAATGGGCACCGTCATACATGCCAAACTGTGGCTTTGTCTTTGTGTCTAGCTGTCTGTCTGTCCGTCTAGCTGCCCGTCTGTCTCCGCCTGCCTGTCTTTCCGTCCGCTCCCCATCGCCTTGCCCACCTCCGCAAGACGGATCAAACCTGGAAATTGGGTCAACCACATATAATAACGGGGGGGGGGGGGGGGGTCGG
>OMKN01035135.1:8096-20237 GCA_900302345.1 Melanonus zugmayeri | reverse complement strand
GCTGGCAATTTACACCAAGAAGAGCCTGCTCTCTCCCTTCTCTCACCCCCTCTCCCTTCTCTCACCTCCTCTCCCATCTCTCACTCCTTCTCCCTCTCCCTTCTCTCACCCCCTCTCCCATCTCTCACTCTCTCACCCCCTCTCCCATCTCTCACTCCTTCTCCCTCTCCCTTCTCTCACTCCCTCTCCCTTCTCTCACTCCCTCTCCCTTCTCTCACCTCCTCTCTCTTCTCTCACTCTCCCTTCTCTCACTCCTTCCCTTCTCTCACTCCCTCTTTTTTCTCTCACTCCCTCTTTTTATGCCTCTATGTTTTGGGGTATGTTTTTGGTATTTTTTAACTTATTTGCTCATTCTTTCATTCATTCCTTTCATTCGTTCTTTCGTTCTTTCTTTCATTCCTTCTTTCTTGTGTTCTTTCTTTCTTTCTTTCTTTCTTTCTTTCTTTCTTTCTTTCTTTCTTTCTTTCTTTCTTCCCTAAATGGAAACATGTTGGTCAAACAGCCACAGATGCTCTGGAGGTGTTGCTGTACAGAGCTGTGTGTGTGTGTGTGTGTGTGCGCGTGCACGTGTGTGTGTGTGTGTGCATGTGTGTGTGTGTGCATGTGTGTGTGCGTGCATGTATGTTGGCAGTTGTAGAACATGTTGCTTTTAATAGAATCTGTGCTGTGTCACATCAGGTTACTATGTTAACCTCCAGGCTGCTCCGCTCTGTGTGTGTGTGTGTGTGTGTGTGTGTGCTGATGTTTACTAATACGAGTTAGTCTCAAGTTCAACACAGCGAACAGTTCACAGTATTCAAAACACATAAAACGTATTTGGACGAGAGAATCCAAGCGCTCACATTGAGACGATCAGCGCTGCAGAACGCCGGCATCGCGGTAATGAATTAAATAACGAATAATTCACAACGTACATTACGTCAGCCGGGATGTTTGGCCAAAGAGAATCACACTGCTGAGTTTACTTTGCAAGATACCGATTTACATGGCGCCGCGCCTGCTGGCAAAACGGATCCATTTTAATTGTGATCAGCGCTCATCCACAAGGTAAACACCTTCAAGGCGTCTCACTGCCCCTCCTGTTTATTTAAACTCGCCTTTCATATTATTCTGGTCATCAAACCAAAATGGTGTAATAAGTGTGATTGAAGGAGTTAGGGGTAGGGTAGAGGAAGAGTGGGAGGGAGCAGGGGAGGAAGGGTTGTTGCGGTAGACGTTTCAAATGGTGACGTAGGAGTTAAATGTTGGATTGTGGATTCAGACCAAGAGAGACAAGAACACACGCTGCTTTGAACGGGGTGTCTTGTATCAAGAGGTAGAAGAGATAGAAGAGGGAGAAGAGGAGAAGAGAAGAGGTAGAAGAGGTAGAAGAGGGAGAAGAGGGAGAAGAGGAGAAGAGGAGAGAGGAGAAGAGGGAGAAGAGGAGAAGAGGTAGAAGAGGAGAGGGAGAAGAGGTAGAAGAGGGAGAAGAGGAGAAGAGGTAGAAGAGGAGAGGGAGAAGAGGGAGAAGAGGGAGAAGAGGGAGAGAGAGGAGAAGAGGGAGAAGAGGGAGAAGAGGTAGAAGAGGGAGAGAGAGGAGAAGAGGTAGAAGAGGGAGAAGAGGAGAAGAGGTAGAAGAGGAGAAGAGGAGAAGAGGAGAAGAGGTAGAAGAGGTAGAAGAGGAGAAGAGGTAGAAGAGGAGAAGAGGTAGAGGTGCGTTTGGTTTTGAAGTAACTTTTGATCCTCACCTGTATTCAACAGTAGCGCCCTTTCATTGTTCTCTCTCTCTCTCACTCCCTTTCTCTCTGTTTCTTTGTCTCTTTATCCCGGTCTCTCTCTGCTTCTCTTTGTCTCTCTATCCAAGTCTCTCTCTGTGTCTCTTTTCATTCATTGTTTTTTTCTTCACTGTTAACCTCCCTTTCTCTACGTTCCTTTGTCTCTCCTTCTCTCTCGCTTTCCGTCTCTCGCTCTCTTTATGTCTCTCTCTTTCTCGCTCTCTCACACACACTCTGCCTCTCTCTCTCCCTCTGACTCTCTCTCCCTCTCTCTCTCTGTCTGCCTCTCTCTCCCACTCTCCCTCTCCCTCCCTCTCCCTCCTGTGAGAAGTCATCTGAGTGTGTTTTAATTGTCAGCCATTGAATCTGATTAACGGTCACATGATGCAGTGTTAACGGTCACATGATGCAGTGTTAACGGTCACATGATGCAGTGTTAACGGTCACATGATGCAGTGTTAACGGTCACATGATGCAGTGTTAACGGTCACATGATGCAGTGTTAACGGTCACATGATGCAGTGTTAACGGTCACATGATGTAGTGTTAACGGTCACATGATGCAGTGTTAACGGTCACATGATGCAGTGTTAACGGTCACATGATGCAGTGTGGTCACATGATGCAGTGTGGTCACATGATGCAGGGTGATCACATGATGCAGTGTGGTCACATGATGCAGGGTGATCACATGATGCAGTGTTAATGGTCACATGATGCAGGGTGGTCACATGATGCAGTGTGGTCACATGATGCAGGGTGATCACATGATGCAGTGTGGTCACATGATGCAGTGTGGTCACATGATGCAGTGCTGTGCTGTGCTGTATTAAGGGAGCATCAGTAATGATGAGTCTGCTGGAGGGACCACAGCAGAGGTTAGAGCTGGTCTGCCTGCTGTTCTTACATTACCTGGCACACACACACACACACACACACAGGCACGCACACACACACACACAGGCACGCACACAAGCACACACACACACAGGCAGGCAGGCATGCACGCAAGCACACACACACACACACACACAGGCATGCACGCAAGCACACACACACATGCATGCATGCACACACGCTCACACACACCTCTGTAGGTAGGGTTAGGGTTAACCCCTATCACTTGTTTTTCTAACCTATTGCTCACCTATTCTCTGTGTGTGTGTGTGTCTCTCTCTTTCTCTCTCTCTCTATGTCTCTGTGTGTGTGTCTCTCTCTCTCTCTCTCTCTCTCTCTCTCTCTCTCTCTCTCTCTCTGTAAAGTGGTTGATCACTTGATGGAAACCATTGCTGGTGTGTTTGAATAATTTACTGTGCGCCTGGCGGCCCAAAGTACAAGACTTCTCCCCCTGTGCACGCCCCCACCTGTAACACGAGCCCAGCTGTGTGTGTACGTATGCATGTGTGTGTGTGTGCGTGTGTGTGGGGGGGGTTGTTGCTTGAATACACAAGCATTTTATACCCATGTTGATGTTATCTGCGTGTGTGTGTTGTGTATGTGTGTGTGTGTGTGTGTTGTAGTAGTGTAACATAACACTTTTATCTCACTTCATTACCAATAATACTGCCTGTCCTGGGAGAGAGAGAGAGAGAGAGAGAGAGAGAGAAAGAGGGGGAAGAGAGACATTGTGATATTCAAAGGAAGAGAGAGAGAAAGAGAGCGAGAGAGAGACACATGGTAACATTGAAAGGGAGAGAGAGAGAGAGAGAGAGAAAGAGACAGAACAGGAAGTGACATCAGACAGTTCCCGGATCTGACGGAACATCAGCTGTTGTCGCGATGTTCAGCTGACCCAGGAGAATCACAGCAGGGGGTAATCTGCTGTGTGTGTGTGTGTGTGTGTGTGTGTGTCTGAGAGAGAGAGAGAGAGAGAGAGAGAGAGATGAATTGTGTTTCGGTGTCAGAGGAATTCCACCCATTTCCAGTTGATATGGGTCACCTAGGGAAGGCACACACACACACTCACGCGCACACACACACACACCCACACACACACACACACACACACACTATGTCCTTGCAGGGAGTTTCTTATCTAAACTGAATGAGAGGATTAACTCTGTGTGTGCGTGCACGCTTGAATGTTCTTCTCATCCAACTGTCAACTGTCTCCCAACCTGTCTGTCAACCCACACACACACACGCACACACACACACCTGCTATATATAATGCAAGTGTTTGTTGCATGTAACCTGTTTTAAGTTCAACCACCTTGTTTGTAATATCCCTCCCGTAGGATCACTCCTACGACGTGAGAACACTTGAATGAATTTGGATCAGGTAGAAATAGACCTGGGCTATTGACGTCAATCCCACCCACCCACACACACACTCCACACACACACACACGTCTACATCCGTGTCCAAATCTGCCCCCTCTGCATTAGGTAACCCTTCTGCCTTCTCTCTTCTATGGTTATTTAAAAAAGATGATGCAGTATGACTTTTCCTATCTGGATATTTTAGTCTGCTGCTGTTATGCAAGTTGAAATTCAGGAAAGAGGAACCTTGACAGATCCAGTCTGAGACTCCCCCTCACCATGCACAGACACACACACACACACACAGAATAACACATGCGCGCACACACACACAGGGAAACGGGCTTGATGCACAGCTCCCACACGGGCAGGTGGTGCTTGACAGGGCGGATGACTGCTTGCTTGCTATGAATGTATCTTTATGTACCTTATGTTTCTGTATGTTTCTGTATGTTTATGTGTGTTTATGTAAGGGGGCTCACACCCTCAGGCCTTCTGTGGGCAGGAAGCCTGGGCCCGGAAACCCAAAACTGCAAGGGGGCAGAGTTACGCCTTGTTTCCTGTTTCGCCTCTTAGATATTCTACCGAAGAAACTCATTTTGTGGCGAGCGACGCGGTGTTCTGGCAGCGTCCAGACACACTCTCAATGAGCATCATCCATATGTTTAGCTGGCTTATGAAACTTGATGTTCAACAGTCGAAACCCCAGCGCCGCCCCCCACACATATAAAACCCTATATAGAAATCTGCTGCACGTATCAAGAGTGCAGGGTCAGGCCAGACCATAATAACAGCAGTAACCACGGTGACAGGCCAACAAAACCACAACCACATGTAGGTCAGTCCTCACAGCGTCTCCCTGGGAGTGCACCTTCATGTCAACCCGCCGGCCAATCAGCGTCGGCCTGGGGTTGACGGACACTGGCCAGGACCAATCCCAGAGGGGCTTGGGTCTGGGCAGGGCCCGGTCTGTCTCTCTCTTTCTGTTTCCTTCAAGTCCACATTCCTGATCGCTTAACAGCATGGAAAACATGGAAAGCATCAGGTCCAATTCATGTTCTAGCTTTGAGGCTATGCGTGTGTGTGTGTGTGTGTGGGTGTGCATGCGTGCAAGTGTGTGTATGTGTCTCTACATCTGTATGTGTGTATATATGCAAATGTGTGTGTGTATATGTGTACGTCTCTACATCTGTATGCGTGTATACATGCAAATGTGTGTATATGAGGATGTGTGCGTTTGTCAATGTGTGTTTGGTGTATATGTGTGTGTGTGTGTGTGTGTGTGTGAAAGTTTGTAAATGTTGTGTAATATAAATGCATGTTTATCAATGTGTGCAGTTGCAAAAGTGTGTGTGCATGTGTATTGTGGGTGTCTGTGTGTGTGTGTGTGTGTGTGTATGAGCAAACAAAAACACAAGCTAGCCTAAAGTTAACGTACGCAGCGCTAAAAATACAGCTTCTCTATTTTTAGAACTCATGCTGTTTCCCCAGACACCACCGTCACAGGCCTGCTACACAAAGACCCAGTGTGTGTGTGTGTGTGTGTGTGTCTTTATGTTGCAATCTAAGCCCACAAGAGAGTAGAAAACCCAGAAATGAGAAAATAGAGGAAAGAATTATGCAACTTCAGCAGTGTGTGTGTGTGTGAGAGAGTGAGAGAGCGAGAGAGAGAGGTAGAGGGAGAACATAATTCTCTCTTTCACTGCACTCCATTTTCTGTCAGGTGTTGGTGTGGTTTAGGAAACAATAAACATCGGAAACACACACACACACACACACACACACACACACACACACACACATACATACTGTATACACTATATAAACACACACACATATGCAATGTACCTCTCTTTTGCAACCCACAATCTACACCATTTTTGGTGCAGTTGCAGTAGTGTGTGTGTGTGTGGTGTGTGCGTGTCTGTGTGTGTGTGTGTAAAGTCTTTATCACTGAAGGTCTGTGCAATCTTTAGGAATTTGTTCATATAAATGCTATCTAGTCTATCGAGTGTGTGTGTGTAACTGTGTGTGTGTATGTGTGTGTGTGTTGTGTGTGCATGATGAGTATATGTGTGTGTGTGTGTGTTTGTGTGTGTGTGCATGCTGGTCACCGGACATGGAACTCAGGGTGTCGCTGGACAGGGTGGTGCTGACGGCTTGTGTTTGACTCTGGCCTTTCGGGATGGCCACACACACACACATATACACACACACACACACACAGTGCTACGTCACCCGTGGGAGTCTATTTATACTCCCTTTGTGTCTTTTAAGGAGCAGCGTGGCTCTGCCTCACACCGGTGACTCACTCCTCTGAGGAGGAAGTTGTGTGTGTGTGTATGTGTGTGTGTGCGTGTGCAGATGCATTCCACTAACTAGCGAGAAAACTTCATCCAAACAGTCACACTTCAGCTGAACACCCCAGATGACACCCAGCACAGGTTTAGTCGCAGTGAGGTTTTTATACTTCTATTATTATGAATATGTTTTTATATTCCATACAGGCCTAATCGTGAGTCACAGTTAGTTGTGCCTTTTATTCATTTTAAACACACTTGATCTGTTTTCTAAGAGTCAGGTGGCGCTCTGTGTTGAAAGGGACCTTGCGTCCATTGTGTCGTCACACAACACAAATGGTAGGGATTGGTGGCGTTCTGTGTTATAATGTTTCTGTCTGTCTGTGTGTTGTATAGGATCCACAGCTAGATGCCGGTGGAAGCTTTAAGAGGAAAATCTACAAGCACTTTTTACTGAAGAGAATTGAGCTGTTGACGGTAAACTCATTTGGCTTCTTCAGTCGTGATCATCTTTAATCATAATCATAATCAGTTTTTGGTTTTGTTTAAATAAAAAAATTAAAAAAACACGTTTACTGTATCCAACTGAAATTAACTGACTTTTTCTTTCTTCCACTCTTCAGCTCCTGAATGAACTGGACGGAGGGCAACAACAGTGCAATCCCAGCAATCCCAACAAAATGGCCGACAGAAAAAAACTGTTCTGATGCTTTTGTCCCAAGCTCCGCCACCCTTGTCTCCAATTTCAACTTCCTGTTTCAATCCTGGATTAGCCATCCGCTACGCTGCAGACATGGCTAGACACATACTGTTTTTCTGAGATCCGTGGGCAGCCCCTGTAAGCCACAAGCTGTCATGCCTGGCAGCTCCACTGCCTTCTAAAATCCCATCATTTCCACCCTTCCCACCAATCCCCCACATATCCCCGCTCACCCGCTCCACTGACCCTATCCTCCACCGCCAATCAAATAATCAGGAAGAATGGAGTCTCGCGAATCACCTGTTGTCGGACAGAAATGCACAAAAAAGGAGAAGGCTCCCTTACAGAGGAACTGGGCGTCAGAGCCCTCCGCCTCCGTGAAAAGAAGCACTTTTTCCATCCCCGATGTGACACGGAACTCTTCCCGCGAGGGTCAGCCCTGCGACGAGGCCACGGGTACAGCCTCCGGGACCCAGCAGAAGTACCCGTCGTCCGGGAACCCAGGGAAACTGCATCCGCCGACGCAGGAACCCCAGGGTACGTTTCCTCAGGGGTTTCCCAGGGGCTACTCCTACCAGCTGGGCCAACCGTACCCGCAGCACCCCCAGACGGAGCGCTTCCTCTCTGGAGCCAAACCCCAGCCAGGCCTGGAGCCCCACGCCTGGCCCTTCGCTGGTCAGCTGCCCTCGGACGAACTTTACCCCGCGGGGCACTCGGGACACCCGCACAGGGCAGCGGGAGGGAGGTTTCCTCGGCAGAAATCCCCAAGTTTGCCCAGTTCCTTCGGACAGTATTCACAGTCGAGCTTGGAGCCCGGCGAGGAGGGCTATGGCAAGAAGGACCAGAAGCCCAAGAAGCCCGGTAAGTACATCTGCCACTACTGTGGCCGGGCCTGTGCCAAGCCCAGCGTCCTGAAGAAACACATCCGCTCGCACACGGGGGAACGACCCTATCCCTGCGTGCCGTGCGGGTTTTCCTTCAAAACCAAGAGCAACCTTTACAAGCACCGCAAGTCCCATGCTCACGCCATCAAGGCCGGCCTGGTGCCCTTCTCGGAGATGGGCGCAGTGGCCCGCGGGGGAGATCTGGACCAGGCATCTCTGGCCGGCGACATCCACTCGGATGGGGAACAGAGCACGGACACGGATGAGGAAGGGCTGGAGGGCTCCACCATGCTGATGGATAAGGACAGCCCCGGGCCACAGATCTCCTTCGAATCTGACAAGAGAGCAGGTGATTTGTTTTCAAAGGAGCTGATTGTTTTGATTGTTATTTTCGGACTAATCTATTTGGATGTAAACCAAACAAAAACATTTTCAAGTTGTGGTTTGAAGCGAAAAATCACTTTTCAGACTGGCTAAGAAAGTTTAAATTTTTTCTTCATATGTCTTAGTTGTCTTCCTTCTTCCTTCTCTAATTCACCCCACATCATCTCCTCCTCTCTGTCTAGGTGGGGTGGAACCAGCCTATGCTGATTCAGCGGAACAGTTGTCCATGGGCTCGATGAAGGTGCCCATCCTCATCGTCCCCAAGCCAGGAGGGGTCCCCTCTCCAGAGATGGAGTGCCCTTCCTTCCCAGATATGAAGGGTCCACCACACCACATGCCCGGCTCCCAGGCTGGGGTACTTGGAAACCCGGCGGAAGACTCTCCAACCATCAAACAGCGGCTGGCCTTGAGGCTGAAGCAAGGCCAGGAACCGGACTCGACCCAGTCTCAGACCCAGAACCTCCTCAGCCCCCACAGCAAAGGCAGCACGGACTCTGGCTACTTCTCCCGCTCGGAGAGTGCAGAGCAGCAGATAAGCCCTCCCAACACCAACATCAAGTCATACGAGGAGATCATGTTTGGACGGACCTGGTACTACCGGCCCAACTCTCGATCCAGACACTCTATCACGGTGTCCATGGCCGGCGCCATGGGTCAGGTGGACCCCGGTAGCCTAGCTAGCCTAAAGAAGTCCGGTGCCATTCTGGAGATGGGGAAGATAGCCGAAGACCATATCTTTTTCAAAGGGGATGGAGGAATCTCTGGAGACCCCAAGCAGTATGCAATGGGCCCCTGCCAGAGCAGCACAGGACTGCTGGAACTTCCATCCGACTCGGCGACTCTTATTCGGAGCAACTCCATGCCAACATCCTCTCCAACCAACCTCAGCGTGCCCACAAGGATCCAAGGCAGCCAGTCCTTCGATGAGATGATGACGTCGGACGATGTGTTCTACCCGGCCGGCCTGCGCAGACTTCAAAGACAGGCGGCCTTCGAGCACACCGCCCACGAGGCCCATGCAGTAGAGGCAGAAGTGTACGGCCATGTGCCCAAAAATGTGGTCATCTCAATGGGCTTGAAGATGGGGGAGCGCAGCCCGGGCCTCCCAGAGCACATCGCCTATAGCCCCTATGGGACTAAAGTTGGGATGTCGGAGATTGCAACGAGGAAGAGGAGGAAGGAGAAGAGTGTTGGGGATGAGGAGGACAGCCCCGGCCAGTGCGACAGCAGTTGCAGCGGCTCAGTGGAGATGATCGGGGACTATGACTCAAAGCAGGGTAGCCTGGATGGATCCAGGGGTACCCCAACAGGGAAGGGCTCTCTTTACAGCGCTCACAGTCAGTCAGACAGTTTTGACACCTGTGCCAGCATGTGCTCCGACGACATGGTGCTTCCCCCAGACTCGGACGCCAGAAAGGCGGTGGGAAACGTCATATCGGTCATCCAACACACCAACTCCCTGAGTCGACCCAACTCCTTTGAGAAGTCGGAGTCCTTCGATCAGCTGGCCTACCACCCCGCGGACAAGGCCCTGTGCAGCCAGTACTCGGAGCAGTCGGACCCAGAGATCTTTGAGGACACGCTGAGCAACGAGTCGACCATGCAGCGGACGGAGAGCATGGAGCAGCAGCCGCAGAGCGACAGTGACCCGGCCTCTGTCTCCTCGTCCCCAGCCGCAGCAGCCTCTCCCGGCCAGCCCTACCACATCCCCCACAAACTGGTGCGGCAGCCCAACATCCAAGTCCCCGAGATCAGGGTGACAGAGGAGCCGGACAAGCCCGAGAAGGAAGCTGAGGTGGTGGTGGCCAGTGAGCCGGAAAGACAGGAGAAGCAGCAGCAGCAGCAGCCGCCGCATGTGGTGGAAGAGTTCCAGCTGCCGCAGAGGAGCGACACGCTGTCCCAGATGCCTTTGGAGAAGCTGCCGCCCAAGAAGAAGCGGCTTCGCCTGACAGACATGGATCACTCATCAGGGGAGTCCAGCTTCGAGTCGACCTGCACCAGCCTCTCCCGCAGCCCCAGCCAGGAGAGCAACCTGTCCTACTACTCCTCTTTATCCATGTCGTTCGACCGAGAGGATTACCTCAAATCTGTGTCGCCGACAAAGCAGGTATGCTAGTCAAGGCATTATTGTAGCAATACAGTTTTACACATCAATCGTAGTAACAAACAATTTAATCTTAGTCTACCTAGGTTATATATAGTTCAACTGCCTATTTGCATCAGCATGGCCATGAAATACCACTATTAATTTAGAATACTTCATGAATACATAATAAGGTGCAGTTCAAAATAAAGATTTATAGTCTGATAATCAATGTCCTAATGTGCAATTATTGTACTAAGCATGTATTGCCTGTCCAAGCAGGAAGATGCTTCGAGCTGCTGCGGTACGGGTACAGCTAGCAAGCAGTCTGAGTTCCTGACGGTCCCGGGCAGCGGTCATTCCAGCCACCATCAGCAGAGGGAGATGAGGAGGTCTTCATCGGAGCAGGCCCCCTGTGCTCTTGCCACAGAGTTCCCAGAAATGCGCAGCAAGTCCTTCGACTATGGAAGTCTGTCGCCTGGGTCCAGGCAGGGAGAAATGTACAGCAGCGCGTCCGCTATGAAGGAGCGACGGCGAGGCTACCTGGTCAGACAGGTAGCGGGAACTTTTTTTACCATTGTTAGAAAGTTCTGCAAAATAAAGTTTTTGAGGAGGAACTGGTGTATACGGTGCATTTTAACTTTGTTTTTTGTCAGCAAGTGTGTCGCTAGCTCTTAACAATGCCTTTGCCGGTTGTTCTACTAACATTAGATGTATTTCATTAGATCTTGAAAATTAAACTACCTTCTTTAAATACATTTAATCAAATAAAAATAATAATAAAAAAATTACAACAAAGTTAGTTAATTTGTTTGTTAGTTAGCTACTTTACTCATTTGTTGACCATTTGTTTGGTTGATTGACAGGCATCGCTTAGTGTTTACCCAGAGGGCGTTCCCCAGGAACCCGGGGGAGGGGAGTCCTCAGTCAAACCAGATGGGTCAGAACATGGGTCATGGCCGGGCCAAGGAGGACCAGGCCAGGCTGGCGTCGAGCTGGTCAACAGAACCAAAAGAATTGCCATCGGGAGTGGTGGTGAGATTAAGTTCTCTTATTTAAAAAAAGCTGTGTTGTGTTGTTCTGTCTTGTATCCGTCTATCCGTAATATATGGCATATATATGGTTCTCAACCACTGGGCCGTGGATCATTGGCCACCAGGCCGCAGAGATTTAGAAATTAAGCCAAAAATGTTTAAAAAAATGTTTTTCCCTTCCATAAAATTCAAATATGTTCTATTATAATGTTTACTGTCTATTTTTATTGTACCTAATTAAATTTAACAGCACAATGACCAACTGGGTGTCATTAACCCTATAGTTGCTCAAATTAAGTATGTTGGGCACCCTCAGTCGCCCAAAAATGCATATGTCTGAATAAAGGTATTTTACAGCCTATCAAATGCCTGTTACTATGCAGTTTGTGTTTGATAAACATGATGGACATCTCAACATCCACATTTGGTCATGACCTTATATGGATCAGAGATCAGGGAATGTAATTAGCGCTCTTCGTTGTGGTGGATAGATGCGTCATACATAACTAAGATAACAATGGCAAAGAAACAGACTTTGATAGAGTTTGATAGATGAGATGATCATTTGATTAGTAATGGTCTTAATAATGGTCCTACAGTTGCTGTGTTTACTCGATTAGATGAGGCAGGCATATAACTACGGCCATATCCCCACCGCCCGACTTAGGCCGGGGAGCCGTCCGGCCGACAGCCAACTCCCCCCCCCCCCCCCCCCGCCCTCCCCCCCCCCCCCGGGGCGC
>OMKN01035127.1:6743-17179 GCA_900302345.1 Melanonus zugmayeri | reverse complement strand
GGGGGGAGGGATTGTAGCACCAGCAAATTGTTGATAGGTTGCTCTCAAATCATGTTTTCCAACGTCATGTTAGTGGGATTTTACGTAGGCCTATGTACTTTTATTGACAATTGAATGATCACTACTGTTGTACTCAGTGTTATCCAATGGTTTCCTCGAAAATAAATTCATTTTTATAATTTTTGGTCACTATTTTATTTTTAGATATCGACTTGGCCACTTTTAAATATACAGTTGCACCCATCCGCGTTCTCGATTTAAAATGCATCTACTGATGGTACAAGTCCCGAAAAACTCCTGTTGAAAATGACTTCAATTTAGTAAAGGTTAATAACAATACTGTCGTTTAACTAATGGGGGGGATGTCACAATTACCGAGCAAATGTGTAAATGTTGATACTTGATACAGGCCTGCCGTCGAAGTAAATCAATAAATAAATTAAGTAAAGACAGGTCTTTATAAAACACTTCTGCCATTAGGAAGCGGAATGTTTGTGTGTTTGTGTACACGCACGGACCGCTAAAGCGTCAGGACCGGCACATGCAAACATGGCGGAGGAAGACGGCTGGGGTGAGTAGCTCCGGTGGCTAATTTCTCATATCGTTTCCTTAGTAATATTCGTCGAAAGCTTTCAGACGTGTGATTTGTGTCTTCTTCTATGCTTAAGACGCTGAAACATTTGAGGCAGACGAAGCACCAAAGAAGGCGGTTGAATTGGATAACTGGGACGACGAAGATGACGATGGCATTAAGGTAGATGGCGATACTTTCTGAGGCGTCTGACGCGTGAAATGATATAATACGTTCCGCTTCTCACATTCTCACACAATCTCCTCTTTTGCAGGACAATTGGGATGACGAAGAAGCGGAATTGAAAAGAGAAGAACAAAAGAAAGCAGGTGACTAAAATAGGATTTAAATACTGACATAGCATCATGTATACATGTACTAGTAGACTTGGGGCTAACTAGTCTAACGGATGGATGCATGTTGACCCTTAAAGTTATGACCTAATATCTTCATTCCCAAAATATTTTTTGGGAATGATTTTTTAAATTTTTTAATATTTTTATAATTTTTGAATTATTAATCATTTTAAACCTGTGAAATCAAGTGTATATCGGCCCCTCTTTAAAGCTGTGTTCTCTCATGTTGTTTTTCTCCCAGAAACAGTCAAAGCAGAAAAGAAGAAACTAAGTGATAAAATAAAAGAAAAAGAACTTTTGGAAAAAAAGGAACAAGAAGAACTGGGAAAAAGAGTTGAGTATTGTTGCATAGCATATACAAAATGTAAATACAATTTTGTATTAGATTCATACACATACAGTGCTTTAGTGCAACGTGTACACCATAACAAAACATTAAACTTGCAGTGACAGAAGGCATTTAAAGCAGGCATTTTGGGCTTTAAACATTTTTTTGTGTTATCCTAGCTGAGATCAGCTCAACTAGAGGCTCAGCTCAACTAGAGGCTCAGCACAACGATTGTATTGGTCAGAATGTAGTCACCCCATTGTCAAGAGTTCAGTGTGAGAAATCCTTATTTGACCATGTCAATACAGAATACAATAATGTAGCACCACAGTTGGGCCAACAACACTGGAGTTTCTCTTAAGAGCCACCATCAAATATTAGCTCATGCAACAACAGAAAACATTCTCGTTCTAGTTAGAGGAACATGAGGAAAGCGCCGAGCTTACCCCTGAGGAGGGATCAGAGGCAGGAGGACAGCAGCCGGAGGAGGAGCCTGACGTAAAGCAGGCCAATGAAGCCACCGGTATGTCCTCAATGTATACTATTTTGATGTGTAGCTGGTTCTTAATCTGTCATCTTGATCTTCACCTCAAGTATTTTGTTGACTAAATGGTGATGTTTTGTGGAGCATATTGTTATATCAAGATGGCACAAGACAACCTGTAAACCTTTTTAAATGGTGGTTACAAAAATATTAACTTAAAGGGCCCCACCAGGTGTGATGTTGATAAGCTGTTACAAGCCATTTAAAAATATACCCATTAGTGACATCACAAGGGGGAATGTCCACCCAGATGTATGATGGATAGATCAGCCTACCAGTTGGCACAGTCCACTGGGTAGGCTAAGTTGATCTATCTTGATCGCCCTTTAAATGATTAAAGCAATATTGTTTTAAACGTGTCTACTTCCCTTCATTAAATGGACATTAAATGTTGTCGTCTTTTTTTTCTCCAGGTGTCCCAGACGACGCAAATGGAATTGATGCCATGAGCCCGTCCTCTAAAGATGACTTCAGTGAATTTGAGAAGGTGTTGAAACACAAGCTTTGCCCTTATGAGAAATCAATCCATTACTCTGGCTTCCTGGAGTCCTTGTTTCAAGACCTCTGCATCTCACGTGAGTACTCCACCGTGGCTGTTTATTTAGTTGAGGATAACTTGTGTGTACTGCCTCCCCTCATCACATTGCTCATGTTACATTATGAACACATGTCACTACTAATGTGCCAACTGTCAATATAATTGCAGTGGAGATAGAGGACTTGAAGAAAATCAACTCCTCGATTACTGTTTTACTCAGCGAGAAACAAAAGCAAGAGAAGGTTTGTGTTTTACACACTCATTATTTAAAGTATACCATGAGATGTCACTATTGCTACTATGCATCTACTGGCAATTGTTTTTGTTTCAAATATGACCTGATGAAAATATAATTAGTTGTTTATAAATAATATATAAGTATAGTTATTATTGGACTTGATCCCATGCTGTACATTTCTAAAATGGGGTCACACATTTGTTAAGTGTTATATAACATCAGATCGTTGCCTTTTTGTTCCTATAGCAACTAAATAAGGGAAAGAAGAAGAAGAAAGGAGCTGTGACAGCAGGTGGGCTTAAGGCCAAGTTGAAGGACGACCTTGCAGACTACGGCCAGGTGGAGGGCGGGTACACACAGGACTATGAAGACTTCATGTAGAGGCCCCTGCTTGTATACCCTCCAGTTCCCCTTGAACATCCATTTCTGCCACTCAAAGCTATCCCCAGTGAAGTCATGCTACAACAATTATTTGATCGACAGAAAATGTATTTTCATAAAAATACCAAACATCTATCGTTTCAGAAATTGAAAATAATGTATTGCTTTTCACTGGCTGCTTGTTGGACAAAGCGAGCAGATTAAGATGCAGTAAGCCACTGATAAAAGGATTTTTGCTGTTCTTTATGGATTAAATTATTTAGTGAGTCAGACTTTGCCGAAGTTTGACATAAGATGGACATGTCAAATTTGAACAAGAGCATCCCATTGGCTGTTTTCCCTGTAAAAACAAAAAACTGCAATCCAAAGCCTTCCAAGTTACCACATAATAAATAATCCTCCAAATCTGCAGGAAACCTTTGTCTGCAAAAAGTTTGTGCTTTTTAACAACAAATGTTAGACAACTTGTCTTTCATTTATTCAAAACACTATTGCTGTGACTTTATTTAACTCAATGTCTTTATTTAATCTAATGTTACAATTGACAGTATTCCAAGCAAATTCTATGGATTATTTCTTGGTTTCTGGCATTGCTTAAAAGGTCATGGTAACCTGAGACCAACCAACTTGTCATATAGTTGAAGTATGATGGTCGTTCAAAGGGAATGTTTGGAATTATTTGGTTTTCTTTGATTTTTCAAAAATGCCATTGCATTCCACTGTAGTTAAGAGATCTTACATTTCTTGAAGTGGTTTTATATAAAAGTTAAGCAGTTATGTTGTCTGTGGTTATATTTTTCACTACACGCACACACACACATTACAGAAGCACTGCCTAGCTGCACTATTATTGATATGAGCAACTTGTTATTAATATATAGTATTTCACAAATAAATTTTTTGTTCATGTCACATTACTAAAATGACCTTTATAGCTATGTACTACAACTTAGAAAAGCATGTTTTATAGTTGATTTTATCAAGCGTAAATGTAACACTGAATTAAATATATTAGAATGTAGTTTAAGGTAATTGCTTTAAATATTGATGTATGGAAAGGTATGTTGCCATTTAGTTTTGTTAGCACTTCATACTGCAGTATGCAAGTATATTTAAATGTTTTTGCAAAAAAGCATTTGACTACAATATTGATAAGATGAAAATGTTATGAGACAAATATCAGTATACCTATATGGTCCAACAGAAACACGAAATAATAGTTCTCATTGTGCAAAGCCACACGTCTTGCAATCAATTTGATTTGCAGCTTGCAAAATATTGACATGTTCTGATACTTTATCAGATAACGTCAGCGTCCTAATGTCCTTTTGTTCTAAGAAAATAGGTCATAACCTGCTCATAGTCAAACACTAAACACCCTTCAGAGGTCACATGACTCCAATTACAAAGGGGCCCGTCTTTCCAACCTTCATCAAGCTTATCTTACAGTTCCCAAAAGAGGGATTTACTTTACTTTAAAACAAAAGAAAAAACTGTCATATTGTAAAGATAAGACATGAGGATGGTTAACAGAGCACTAGGGAAACAACCCCCCTGCCCTCACCTATTGGCTGTCAGTGGGGGGTGGATGTTGTGTCGCTTAGAGGAGTAGTCCCAAGCACTGAGACGTGCATACATATATAAAAGGCTGTGCCGCTCTCTCCCCAACCTACCTGTTATAGTGAACACTAACAAGAGATGTTGATCTTCATAATGGCGAGTGCGCTCCTCGGGGCGGTGCGGTCGGACAGCACGGCCTCCGGTGGTGCTGCTGCTGCCGCTGCTGCCGGCGCCGAGGGGCTGCAGACGCTGCACTGCCCCCCCTGCGAGCGCATACACTGCACCCCCAGGCGCGCGCTGAAACTCCAGTGCAGAGGCGGCGTCACCACGGGGATCTGCGGCTGCTGTCCCGCGTGCGCCAGGACGGTCGGTGAGAGCTGCGGAGGCAGGTGGGACTACCTGGGGAAGTGTGACGCGGGCCTGGTGTGCGTGAACCGGGAGCCCTCGGACGATAAGGAGCACGGGGGAATCTGCACAGCAGGCAAGGGGCGCTTCCTATCTCTTCATGTCCGGGATAGGAATGGCATTTATTATGTCGAGATTTAATTGTTTCTCTGGGCGAATCTGTTTAGCAAGATAATATTGACCGACTATTTGTCATTATTGTGTGCATTGCAATACATTATATATATATATATTTACAAAAAAAATCTTATTCATTTTGCAATGCAAATAAGACATTATGCAGCCCAGAATTCAGAAATATTGCACTCTACCTCACAAAAATGCATAATGTAGGCTATTCCTCAAATTGTCAAGGGAATGGCAACACTGGCTAATCTCGTTTCAGAGCAGTAAAGTGTGATAGCGTGGTCAAGGCTTCCTTTGAATCAAAGGCTCTTCTTAACAGTGGAGCCATAATGACACCTCTTATCTAGCCATGGTGTAAAGAGTCGTATCAGTAGCTAGTGGATTGGCTATACCTTTTTAAAAATTAGATAGGCCTTGATGAATGATAAATGAAAACTAGTGACATCACACAAAAAAAAAGTATTATTTTTTGATAGTGCTGGAATCTACTGATTTGGACAACTGTCGCCCAGAGTGCACGCGAGAATACTGCCAGGCGAATCACGCTGAAATCTGCTCTGCCAGGTGACAACTGCTCTTCCATCACACTCCTCCTACAATTTAATTTCACACAGATCAGTAGCAAACGTTCTCCCCCCCCCCGTCATCTAGGTCTGCGTCATTAGAAAAGAAGGACTGCCACGGTTCCTGCCAGCATGCGTCCTGTTCAAGCTGTCTGATACTGAAGACCCCGTCGTGCCCCCAGGAGTGCGCGCCCTCCGATCCCTTGTGTCTGCACCGGTTTGGGAGATGCGTGCACAACCACCTCTCACTGCCTCACAGTGGTCTACTGAACCAGGACTTACAGGTTTAAAGCGCCCGTCCGCGTCTTGTAGGTCTATATTCTCTAAGTGCAGAACACATACCGACCGTTTTTGTTTTTCTCTTCACAGAGCAACGCCCACGGGGTGTTCATGTGCTTACTCCCAAACTGTCCAAACACACTGAACTGACGCCCGAGTGATGACCGTGACCCACAGTGTTGAACAGCAAATGTAGCAAATGGAAAACGGCAGCTAACTTAAACATTTTATTATGTGAAACCGATTCAATCTTAATTATACTTGAAGATGTGAAATAAAATGTATTTTGAATTATGTGAAATAAATGTTTTATTTTTTACACTGGATTTTGTTAAGAATCCTTGGAACGTTTACACTGCACTGGAACAACGTGTTTTGAAGACTGAAAAACTTTCCACCGGGACATTACATAATAAAAAATATTTTTTTGATATATATATATATACACACACACACACACTATTTTGGTGTATTCATAGTCAAAAATTGCTGGAGTAAGACATAATGTAATTTAATTTGGTAGTAGAAATATGATCCAAACAAACAAATGAGAGTGCCTTCATCCACACGTTAGTTTTATGAGCACGCAATTATTAATTTCCTTGCAAGATGGAATAAAGTGTCGACCAACAATGGACAGCTTGTTCTCCCGGTGTCCATTTTAGGTTTATGACAACAAAGCAGTTTATCGATTTGAAGGCTTATGATCTTAAACTTTACATTGCATGACTAAAGACAAATATGCTGCAATAGGTCTGAATATACATAATACAATCAATCTTATGTCTTTTGATATAATTTATATTTACAACTAATGCTTCAAAGGAGTGTCATCTTATCTTATCTTAATTAAGTGTGCGGTTTGCGTAAAATATCATAGTGCCTAATATATATTATAGTGTCTATTTTATATTCACTTTTATATTACTTTTCTTTTTTAGTAAAACAATATTCCAACGTCACCATGTCCAAATACAGTCATATGTAAATGTATTGCCTTTAATTCTGAAAATCCAGAAAACAAGAGTTTAAGAAAAAGAAAAAAGTAAAAAACAAGAAAAGTATGTCGCTATAACTGCTGACACACATCGGCGTATCATCCAACTATTGGAACAATGGACGACTTCACCAAAGCAGCCTGCCGCTGTTATCAGCCCCACGTATCTTTCCCCCTTTTTATCCTCCTGATAAAAAGGACAATGCCAGGTGCCAGGTGCAATAAATTCAGAGAAACACATGTGGCCGAGCGAAGCGACACACAGCAAGAAAACAATGGATCCCTGTGAAACGACGGGGTTTGTGAGTTGAAGACGTGACCTTGATGAAGTGGTGCGACAATAAGACTGCGGCTAACCCTGGCTCAACCGTTTACACGTCGAGTCTGGGACATGGTTGAATGAGGAACATGTCATTGAGATCAAGTATAATAAATGTAGTTCCAAGTATGTCAGTATAAGTAAGTCATTGCAGTAAAATGGATCTAAATGTAGCTATAACAACATTATATTCATTTGTAGAGTGTTAACTGTGTTTACTAAATAAAAAGGAAGCAAATGTAAACCATTAAAAAAGAGAACCAGAATCATGGTTAATTATCCCAATGCTGTTCCTTGAAAATAGGTGGCACAGGGCGATAATAGTGATACATCCGCTACACACTAGATGACATCATACATCACCTGATGCATGCATCTCACTCATAAGTCATTCAACAACAAAAAAGAAAAATCATCATTTGTGATGAAAATCACCAGTCTTGTTTGTAAAATAACCTATTACATATACACAAGCTTACTGTGCACATTCTGCAACATTTTGGCATTGCGGGAGTGTCATGGCAAAACAAAGGATGCTGATTACAGCAGAACTGGTCTGTGATACAGGATGTTTGCATAGCAATTTTCATCTGGTTCAGGTTTTGCCAATGAACTAAAAAAATAAATAAAATAGCACACCACTGTAGCTTTTTTTTTTTTTTAAAAGAGGTTACCATGCAATCATGTAACAGTTGTCATGATAACTTCTTATTAAAAAAATGAGCATCAAGGTACATTAACAGTGATCCTTCTTATAAAAAAAATGATTCTTTTAAGATTGTCTCTAACCCGGAAGGCACGGTGACTAAATATCCAGGTGTCGCATGCGCTCATCGGAACAGTCTGTGGCAGAAGGTTAAGAAGCTGGTGGAGTTGAAGGCGCCGATGCAGATGAGCAGCAACAGGTAGAGGCTCATCATGATAGCAAAGTGGTGCCTGACCAGCCAGGAGGAGCCCCGGGAGTGCCTGCTAGAGGAGAGACGATGGAGACCCCTGCTTATTGTTGCTACAGCAATACAGCCATATGTCACCATTAAAATGACCCCATTATGTGTGAGAAAAAAAATATGGATGCAATGGTAGCTAAAGGAGCTGAGATGAGGTGATTTTTAATAAAAACGTTGTATTGTAATGTGTTGTAATGTATTCCAATTAGCATTGATCTTCTAAAATAGTCATCTTTTTTACCCACTATTTATTGGTTATTCACACTAGATCCAACGCTCTTTGTTTGAGGAAATCTCACTAAATATTGTTAAGAAGTGGATAGCAATAACCTGGAGGCTTTGCAACGTGGCTCCTCCGTTACCATTGCAAAATGGTGACGGGGAGTATACAGCTTGAGATAACACATTTTTCACTGGATAAACCCACAGATGTGGAGCGCTAGCCTAGTCTCACGAAGCCGCATATACAGTATGTTGGACAACTGAAAGTCAATGTGACAGCAATGTGTAAGTTGTGTACATTCTTTCATACAGCTCCACCACTAAATAGTCCTTACCTGGAGAGGTGCCTCCTCTGTGAGTAGACAAGAAGGTACTTGACTCTCAACAGCTGATTATTGGTGACAATAAAGTATTTCTCTGGGACCTCCCCACCTTCGCTGTTCTTTGCCCTTGCGCGCTGGCGGTCAACAGAGTCAGAGTCTGAAAGAGATTGAGGGAAGAACTGGTGGATCAGCAGTAAGTAAGCTAAATCTATTAGCATGATCTATTAGCAATATTCTCTAGCTAGTTATACAAGATGCTATTTACTATTAGCAGATGCCTTTATCCAAAGCGACGTACAAGTCATTTCTTTCATATACATGTCATTGAGGATTGCTCAGGGAGGATGCCTACAGGTAAGGCTGTGGACATTGGACCATCCTGCCCATAGTACATACCTTTTCTTTTCACCTGGCACTTGACGTCTGGATGGTCGATCACCTCGCACAAGGCCACGCAGCTCAGCAGCGGCCCCAGGAGGCTCTCCCTCCAGCCGCTGCTGTGGGGGCTGTAGAGCACTGCCATACTGAGGTCACTGGTCAGGTAGGTCCCCTCCCCAAACATGGAGGTCTGCAAGACAGCCACACAAACACAGAGACAGAGGCAGAGAGAGAGAGAAAGAGGGCGAGAGAGAGAGAAAGAGAGAGAGACAGAGATCAGACCCACGGGATCTCTCAAAACAAGGTTAAATGTCATGAGGCGGTACTATATACTATATACAATACTTGCAGTACAGATACCATGATTTTTGAGAGCACCGTTTTTACAAGTAATCAATCAGTATGTTTACATGCACACCTTAAATACTCTCTGGCAGAATCAGTACAAGGAAGTAATTTTGACAAATGATATTGGTAACAGATGTTTTAGTGAAGCCAGGAGAAACGGTTACGATGGTTTGATCACCCAGACCAGTATTGTCCTTCAAGTATTAAACGGAAGTTAGGTCAGTAATTTCAATGATTGCCTTACTCCAATCTGCTCTATTAGTGTGCATGTAAACGTAGTATTGAGTGGTTTTACTCCCAAATGTCCATGGTGAGCTCTTACCTTGTTGAGGTGACAGTGGAGGCCGTTGTGAAGAATTGAGTGGAAGTTCTCCAGGCGGCTCCCGTGGAATGCATAGAAGAGGTCTCTGCCCGAGCGGGTCTTCTCAAACCGTGCATTCATCTGCTCACAGTACTCCAGCTCAAACAAAAAGTCTGGGACGGGTGCCGAAACGCCTTCATTCTCAGTCAGGTCACAAAGCCTGGCGTACTAGTGGAGGGAGAGAAGAGTGCAATTAAAGTGGTGAACATGGAGCATGAAGTGAAATTTCCGGTGTCCTCATCTGAGGCTACTGTTCTACTTACCTCTTCCTTCTGAAGTGTCTTCACAGCTAAACTTTTGGAAGAGAGGATCCAGTGTGCCAGGGCCAGATACTGGTCTCCCTCCCCGGGTTTCAGCCTCACCAGCTCCCTCACACCAGGCAAGCCGCTCACATCTGTCAGCTGGAGGACCACATGCATGCATGCATGTCACTTCAACACCATGAATGAATGTATGTAGACCGGTCTTGTTCAAATACATTCACTCACCAAAAAGGAAATTGGTTATCAATTACCCAACCCATACCCAACTCATATCCCAGAGTTCCCAAATAATAGGTTTGTCTGACTACCGGCTTGATTGAGTGGCCTTGATCAACCATAGCTCACTCATTGGGTCATCCAGCCAGGTATGGTGTTATTCAACACTGACT
>OMKN01035125.1:4450-15513 GCA_900302345.1 Melanonus zugmayeri | reverse complement strand
CCAGGACCACGAGGGAGGAGGAACAACATGTCAGCAGAGCGGCGCCGGGAGACGGCGGCGGAGGAGCAAGGGCGCCGCGTGAAGGGCGACGCCGAAAGCGCGCGCCGCAGCGCTTTTCGCCGCCGCACGATGACAGATGTGTGGATGGGGGGGGGATGGAAAAAAAAAAATACAAAATACAATAAAAATCGATCAAGGTGACATTCACAGCGGCACAAACGCCACCTAAACGCATCACTGTCCCCAGAGAATGAGGGGAACACGGAGCGGAGCGATGGCGTGAAGTCAGGACGACTTAGAACGACACAAAGCGCTGGGTTTTCTCCTTAATTGAGGTCGCTCCATGGTAGGGTAGGAGACAGTAGGGTAGGAGACAGTAGGGTAGGAGACAGTAGGGTAGGAGACAGTAGGGTAGGAGGCATGGCGGTAGGGTAGGAGACAGTAGGGTAGGAGACAGTAGGGTAGGAGGTATGACGGTAGGGTAGGAGACAGTAGGGTAGGAGGTATGACAGTAGGGTAGGAGACAGTAGGGTAGGAGACAGTAGGGTAGGAGGTATGACGGTAGGGTAGGAGACAGTAGGGTAGGAGACAGTAGGGTAGGAGGTATGACAGTGGGGTAGGAGACAGTAGGGTAGGAGACAGTAGGGTAGGAGGTATGACGGTAGGGTAGGAGACAGTAGGGTAGGAGGTATGACAGTAGGGTAGGAGACAGTAGGGTAGGAGGTATGACGGTAGGGTAGGAGGCATGGGGGTAGGGTAGGAGACAGTAGGGTAGGAGGTATGACGGTAGGGTAGGAGACAGTAGGGTAGGAGGCATGACGGTAGGGTAGGAGACAGTAGGGTAGGAGACAGTAGGGTAGGAGGCATGGGGATAGGGTAGGAGACAGTAGGGTAGGAGGTATGACGGTAGGGTAGGAGACAGTAGGGTAGGAGGTATGACGGTAGGGTAGGAGACAGTAGGGTAGGAGGCATGACGGTAGGGTAGGAGACAGTAGGGTAGGAGGTATGACTAGGGTAGGAGACAGGTAGGGTAGGAGGCAGTAGGGTAGGAGGCATGGGGATAGGGTAGGAGACAGTAGGGTAGGAGGTATGGCGCCACCTAAACGCATCACTGTCCCCAGAGAATAAAGTGAACACGGAGCAGAGTGATGGCGTGAAGTCAGGACGTCTCATAACACAAAGCGCTGGTTTTACTTGTTAATTGAGCCCTCAGCCCTCATCTGTGTTGAGCAACAGTGAAGTAAAAGTAGAAAACGGTTTACTCTGCACCTCTACTGAAACCTCCCGAGCACTCGCTTAAACAAGACTTTAACAGGAGAACATGGATCCAGTGAATCCATGAATCTCATCGTATCTGACGTGATCCGGCGCATACACACACACACTCAACAGACGGCTGTGTGTGTGTGTGTGTGTGTGTGTGTGGGCCGTCCTGCAGAGAGTGACGGGATCTAGCGGCGCTCGGCGGTCCAATTAAACCCGGTTACGCGGCGCTTGACGTGGACTCCTTCCAGACGCCGCTCGAGACGCCGGGCGTCGTCGCTCGGGCGTCGGCCGAGCCCACAGACGGCCTCTACAGACGGTGCGTTTGGCCGTGATGTCGTTCTCACGCACGACAAGGACAAGAACTGAGGTTGGAACAAAAGAATGATGTCATAAATTACATGATGATGTCATAAATTATATATACTTACAAATAACGCTGAATAAATATATCAGCACGGCACTAAGAGTGATTTAACGCCGGGTTGGAGGGAACGGAGGAAGGTTAGAGAACCATTATTATTCTGGAGTGTGTGTGTGTGTGTGTGTGTGTGTGTGTGTGTGTGTCTGTGTCAAAACACAGCAGAACTGATGCCACTGCATCGCTTCGCCTGCAAACGGCTGCAGATCCGATCTAATCGCTGTTTTCTCGTTTGGATAAATAGGAAATAAAGCTCGACAACGATTACAGGCCGATCACAGACGCCTTTCAACCGCCGCTCCAGCGCGTTTTATTCAGGTGATCCAGGTTATTCAGGTTATCCAGGGTATTCAGGTGATCCAGGTTAGCCGCATTACCGTCACACAGAGACGGGCACGGAAACGGTGACGATAATGCGTCACCGACAGCTGAGCTAAAATAGCTGTGTTAGGGGGTCCGACGTGGCGTTGGGCGGCTCAACGTCCTCCTGTGGGATCTGTGGAGGTGAGACTAGAGATGGAACGAGAGAAAACACCCAAGAAACCTCCCGTCCCTCTCTGCTCCCGCCCTACGCTGCTATGCTGCCACCGGTGAGGTGCTGCATTCACGCACCTGTGATTGACAGGTGAGATGGATTCCCCAAACCAATCAGGGAAGAGATGCCCTGATTGGTACGAAATGAGGCGGGAGTGGTCTAACATGGGAATGGGCTCAAGGCAGACGCAGAGCATTTAACCTTTAAAAGCTATTGTTTTTAACTTGGCATTAAAGTGGTATTTTGTTAACCCTGATGTTAACTACAGATTACATGGCTCCATCACCCACAATGAACGCATTACTTTAGTCATTATAATACAACGTGTGATCAATGTTAATAATAACTCAAACATAAACCACCAGATAAACCTATATATTATATAATATAATATACGCCTCCAGCTAAAGGTTGTGTGCTACACATTTAAGACGTCTGGGACGCCCATCGTATCGCTCTATAAACACGTCAGGACCAAAAAGAACATTTTCATTTGTTAAGAGCAATGGCAGAGCTCAGGTGTGTGTGCAGTGCTCACACTCAGGTGTGTGTGCAGTGTCCACATACACCTGAAAAGTTAATGGTTTGAACCGATAGCACGCTCCATCAGCACATGCATGGACGCACACACCTCTCTCTCACACAGATCTACCGTCCTCCCTCGGTGGGCGAGAGACATAAAGAACCATGGTTATACTGAAGGATGGGGAGCACGGCGGCACCGACGCCCGTAGTGAACATTCATACGGGTTAGGAAGAAGAGAGAAGGTCCTGGTCTTCACGTTCTGGACGCGTTCTTCAAAAACATTTCCTCTAAATAGGATTTTCGAGCCAAAGCTGCACGGTTCTGTTCATCTTTGTTTTAAACGTCTTCATTAGATGTTAAGTGTGGCTCCAGCGCTGGCAGGAGATGAATGAATAAATCAAGGAAAGAGATATTCATGGGTCGGATGTTGCACTGAATGTCTTGATGTCAGCGCTGATCAAATGAGATGTGATCAGCGAAGGCGTCAGATACAGATTTATAAAAACACACAGAACCAGAACAATAGTGCAGGCGATCACTAGAGGGAGCGACGGAGTAAAACAAACCCAGTGACGTGCTCGGAGGTGCTCTGGACAAAGAGGAATTCGACAACAGGAAATAGGAGAGGAAGTCCCAGAGGGGGCGTCGGGGGAGCTGTGCCAGTTTTTCTTTAAGTGAGGACGGGAGGAAAAAGACATTTCCCAACATGCACCTGATCCGGCCGCACGGCTTAACCGGGACACGGATCTCTAATAGAGCTCCCAGAGCAAATTACAGCCTCGCCCCCGAACAAGCGACGCTGATCTCAGAGCCCGGAGCGGGTCATGAAGAGAAGAGGTTGAGGTTGGATCTGGGAGTATCTGGTGAGAACCTCATTGTTGTCTCGGCCGCCACTTATTTCTCACGAAGCGATCGCCCATTACCCAGCGTTTTCACATTATTTCAAATCTAAATATAGCGACGCATTACCCCCGCCCGGGGAGGTGGTGTAACACGACCTGCGATTGTTGCAGGTGTGTTGATGCTACAGGAAGTTTAGAAATAGAGTTGGATAAGTGGCCGTTGTCATGACTACATAATGGGCGTGTGGGTCAAACTTCTGCATTTCAAGACACGGTCCAGCTCCAGAACCAGACCGGTGTGTGTGTGTGTGTGTCCAGAGACGGTCCAGCTCCAGAACCAGACCGGTGTGTGTGTGTGTGTCCAGAACACGGCGATCGCTCCGTTTGGCATCGACCACCACGAGCCCTCACGGTGAAATAGTGCTGCAGCGGCGGTTTAAGCAGGACACTACATCTCTACCGATTGGAAACAGAAGAAAGAAAGTGAGACTTAAGACTGGATTAAAGAACGTACCTTGGGATCTCTGTGCAGACGCACGTGGGTCCCCCGGTGCCCCGAGAGAGAACGCTTCTCCACGGCGCGGTGTCTGAAGTGGTAATAATCACCAAATACCTAGAACATACAATGTTAAAAACACACGTTATAATACCTATAACATACAAAACACATGTTAAAACATACATTATGATACCTAGAACATACAAAAACATCATTACATCTCTATTAAAACATATGTTATAATACCTATAATGTACAAAAACACATTACACCTCTATTAAACATAACGTACAGAAACATCCCTTACATCTCTATAAAACATATGTCATAGAACATATTATTTAGTCATTTAATGTCTCATCTCATCTTCCCTTTTCTGTGGAGACCACAGAGCACCACCAGCACGTCCCGCCAATGCCTAATAATTGCCTAATAATTGCCTTTTTGAAGAACTGAGTGTCTGGGCGTTTGAACTGCACTTCTGAAGGAAACTGAAAATAATGACTTTTCTTCATTATTGAGGTGAAATCTGTTGATCAGTGTAGAATAAACTGAGGAGGATTTTGCATATTATTTTGCATGTTGTACAAATACTACAAAACAAAATGACAGAATGGAATATCTATTAAGGAAGGTTCAGTTGTTGGTAAATCACATTTTGCATGATAAGGTTTACTGCAAAGAGAAGAACATATCTAAATACATACTATACACCGAATGTGTATATCTGCAATATATATGCAGGTTTAATGTCCATTGTATGTTGACACGCTACATGATTTAAAATCATCCAAAATTGTATGTGAAACAATTGTTATTCATACATGTATTTTCCACCACACAATCACTCATCAAACTAGCTTTAATTAAATTATAATTGAATGCCCAAATAAAAAGGTTAAATGGAATTGGGAGCCACTATTTTTAAATTATCTTTATAATGATTTGCAAGTGTTAATGCATTGTGTTGGCCTACAGTTTGTGAAACAGGAACTATATATATATATATATATATATATATATATATGTAGGTCCTCTAGTGCAACTAGCAATTCAAATGCAAAGCACATAACATCGTCATGGTGGTTTCCCCGTAGTTCGATCCAATTATTTGCTTACATGAGCCCAACCAGACCAATTAGACTGAAGAGATTCAAGACGTATTGAAGACACCATTAACTAGGCTTTAAGAATACAGCAAACGCATCTGAATAGTGATATATTGTGATTATACTGTGATTATATTGTGGCTCAGACGTCGTTTGAGGACCAATCCAGTTGTCTTACTCACAATATGTCAGCTTCATAAAGCAGGGGGTTGAGGGCTCAATAGATCACCATATTCTGTGCTAGTGTCATCATGTGCTAAAGGATGTATGTCCTATAGTAGTGGATGGTGTATAATAGTGTTGGTCGACTGCAGAGCTGTTCAAACAGACGCCGTCCCTTTGAACCAAGCAACGCTCCAGTAGCGTCGCCTACTTCTAACCCATTTAGACTGACGGCAAACACACAACACAGCCCATAACCAACCAAGCGATTACACTTCCAGGGTCCTGACGGAGCGCGACCCAAGCTGACTTATTTTACCATAATACCCAACACAGAACGTTCTGCTTAAAAAGCAAAACGCAGACATCAACAAAGACAAGCGGATCACCGGCGTGCGGTTGGACTACATCACCAATCAGCACCGATGGAGGACAATTAAAAGGAGGTGGTGTGAATGGATGCACCCAGGGTTTGCTCAAAGCCGTGTTTTAAGTCTGCATGTTAAAAAGGAGCTCTGACAGAAAAGAAGTAGAAATTGAATTTGAGGAAGGAGCACACCTACGGTCGGTTTGTGGTTTGACCGCAATCAAGCCGGTAATTGCGAGTGGATGCTGGTTGTTTAGACGTTTTAAAATGAGTCCTTCAGGAGCCGTAGTGGCCCCGTGTCATTTGTAAAAGAGTTCCTGTGCGGTTGTGGTGAAGTGTGTTTAATTGCACCGTTTTGACTTGAGTGAGAGCACTGATCTGTTCTGTTCTGCTGCCTCAAACAAACAGAAGAAGAAAATATTCATCCCCATAACTCAACACAGTATTTGGCTCACGGTTACAACTGTACAACAACTGCTGAAAGACTACCAAGAAACTAATACATCACACACACACACACACACACATTAGTTATTCCAGAGCCAACCTCAAATATGCGCAGTCACAACCACCATTAATCGTCTCACTTCAGGGAGATCGTAATCTCGCAATTAGGCACCGATCGGAGGTCACGTGCTTATTGTTTTCTGGGGTTTGTTCACGACGAGCTCCGGCTCCTCGGTGGAAAAAGCACCCGAAGGCGCGGAGGAAGACGTGGAAAACAGGTGCAGAGGGGTCGGGGTTAGCTGTGGTTTTTAAGCAGCCATTAAAGAGCATAAGCGAGGCGTCGACGGAGCAGAACCGGGGCTGCTTAGCATTCAGCGCAGGGGTCCCGGTGAATTGAGTTAGGCATTATTCTATTATAAGTGTCACTGAAGTGCGTAGGAACAGAGGGCTGAGAGCGGGTAGACTCCATGAAGCCTGTAGGGGTGAGGTGGTGGGAACGCCGCTCTAAACCGCCCGCTTCTTATCTCGGCGCCGATAACGGTCGACGCATTGACGAAGAGTATTCACAATAAACCCGGTTTGTCTCCGCACAACAACATGTGAACCCTGACTCTGTGCTCATCAGGTTTGATTAAGACGTGGACGCTCAAACAAACAAGAGACGGAGGGAACAGCGCTGGAAAGACGTTTGAAATTAATATCTGAAAAGATATTTGAGAATTGGATCTTTTATTTGTTCATACATCTCTTCTAGGAGTATTAATTACCCCCCCCCCCCCCTCTACAGAGTAATCTAAGGAGAAAGAGGAAGCAAACAGGATCTTTCTCTATACAGACCACAGCCACACATTTACACACTTCCTCCTCGTTCCTTAATCACGTTCAAACATGTCACAGTTCCCCTTAACCAGTCGGATCTGGTCTCACGGTAGTGAAAAGATAGTGGTATGTATGCATACATGCATGCATGCATACATATACATACATGCATACATACATGTATGCACGTATGTATGTGATGGATGTATATAAATTCAAAACACTGATACTACCGGTGCTGTAAAGCAAGTGAAAAACAAAGTAAAGTACAGTTCTGTGAAATAAAGTAAAGTACAGTTCAGTGGTTAAATCGTTGGCAGGAGAGAATGTCTGGTACTTATTGGGATTGGTGGCCCACACAGACATAACTTATTAACCAACACAGCTGGAGTCAGGCCAGGAACCAGCCCAGTGCCAGATAAGCGTGGGGGTGTATTAAGCCACATGAAGCTTCAGTACATTCATCTTGTTTCCACGGTGCCCAAACCCATATCTGCTTTATTAGAAAGTAGATTCTTTAAAATACTCTTTAAATGTTTGGAGAAGCACTTAGGCTTAAACATTTGAGACTGGAGTTGAATGGAAATGAACACTTTCTGACTCAACTCCTCGTAAATAGAAATGTACATCTCCTTATCCCTCCGGTAGTAGTACTGCAGTAGTATTTCTGCATTAAGCAGACGCGCAGTAAGTGACTCCACTTATTAACTAACCGCTGCAACATTCATCTTCAACGGCGACGCGTTAACGCAGTCAGCGGCTGATCCCACTCAAGGTCTCAACGTGACGTCAGACCATTAGCTTAACGACCACGACCTTCTCCACGGTGCCTTTATTATGGACCTCATGTCCGTCCACCAGAACAATAGACTTCCTGCGTCTGGGGCGTCCGCTCTCTGCACACAAATAACCCGGGTTTCTGAGGCCTTCTCCAAGACTGTCGCGTGGATCTATTATTTCACGTATAAATACTCCCTACGCCTATGGACGCTCTGTAGGATTTATGAAAAGCGAGGGAGCGAGTTCAGCTGAAAACGGGGGTGGAGGGGGCCTGGGACGGCCTATAAAAGTGTTTAATAAATCCATAAATCCGTTGTCCAGGTATGCAGCTGAAGCACACGCTGCTTTATGGAGTATATCAGCTGTGAACTGTTTACCATTCCACTTCTGTGGAACGCTTTGCTCATGAGTTGATAAAAACTGCCCTTCGTCATCCTAACGGCCTCAGACGCTGGTGCGCGGAGAGCGTGCACGCACATACACACACACACACGCACACACACACACGCTGAGGACCGTAAAACCGCTACTCAGCGAGGAAAAGCGCAGGACGGGTTTACGGGAGCTGTGTGTTACACACCCGGGGATCAGACGACGTCTAGACGTGGTTTGACGCTAGCGTCAACCCATTACTCATAATTACACCAACTGGTAGTCGTTCAGAGGAGCAAGTCGGCGATTTGTAATGCATGTTTGTACAAGAACATCCTTCACAGCCCATCATTAAACCTATTGCAGTAGAGCAATAAAGCAATTAAAACATTTACATGGGGCCGCTCCTCACAGATGGATTACCTCCGCATTTTCAAGTTCAAATCAGCGACGCTACTGACTTTGTGAAGTGAGAACGTCCAACAACAGACAAATAAGTCCAAACTGCACGCGCATGCGTTTTGATGGGAGTTGTGCTGTATGCTTATAGTGATATAGGACCCTATTCATTCATTACATCTAAAGTATGATCAAAGATTATGAGATTATTACTTTGAACTTTCACACTTTGTACATGGATCAGGTTGAAAATGAAAAGGTGATCCTTCTCAAACATCTCGACTCCATTTCAGAAGCTCATCTTCATTAGTGGGAAAATGTCATTATATTCGTCTCATTAAATAGGTTGAGCGGGATCACGCTATAGGAAGTGTGTGTCACACCAGAGAGTGAGACGAGGAGGTTGTAAAGAGGACAAAGCTAAATTAAAATGAGGAAATTAAGTGGGACCCGGAGACTCGACAGTTTTGAGGCCATTTCACTGATGGGGAGATTGTCTTATAAGCGTTCATTTTAATATTATTTTTAATTGCACAATTTAAGTACACAATGACGAATGACAGGAATGAAAATGACAAGGTTTGCCACCATGCGACGCGCCATTGTTTCCACCGCACACCTGTCAGAGGGTGCAAACAAAAGCTATTATAAGGGAAGAGATCTCATACATGTGTGATGAGTTAGAAACATTTAATGAGCAGTTTAACTAGCTTGACTTTAACAAGGAGCAGAGCCGGCGCATTGAAAAACAAAATCATTGAAATGTCATTGTAATGCCGTGTGGTTTTCTTTGTGCAGAAGATAAACCGCATGAAATGTTTCCAATCTTTTAAGCGGTGATTTCATAGAATATTTGTATGGAGGGAAAAAAAGGCGGCAGGACAATTATAACGTGGATGTGGATTTGTCTCACTGGTCAACGTCAGCGTGAGCGCCGTGAAACAGTTGCACTTGAGCGTAATTGAGCTGTGAGCGACGGCTGGCCGGCTGATTTAATTGCAATTGATGGCGGTGTTGTTCTCAGTCCACTAACACACTTCACGCTGCATTTGGTCAACAATGGCGTGTGATTGGTCGTTTACATTTTTCACAGGAATCCGGTCCTAATGATGCCGACGTTCGAGCGGCGAGGAGGACGAGTTGGAGAAAGGAGAATGAATATTGTTCGTCGACCGCGGGCTGTTCTCAGAGCGTTTCCCCCTTTGGTCACACATGCAAAGAAACCAGATGCATGTTTTAAACATGTTATGCATCGCACGCCAGGCCGCCTATAGGTTTGGGGATTCAAACGCCGCCCACAAGTCAACATAAAATGGAGCTCGTCTCGCTCTCGAGCGCTGCCAATGCCTGGGGCGACGCACATTATAAACCCTGATCTTCCCTCTCCATAAAGGCCCCTCGCTCATTGTGCCCGTGCTCAGTGCGCCGCCGAGGAAGTAGACTGAGAGGACGCCTCCACAAAGGAAACCACTACGCGCTGCTGTGTAACCCGTTGAAAAGGAGACGCCGTTGCCATTGTTCCCATGGAGATCGAGCTGTTGTGAGACCCGTCGCTTGACATGAAACCTGGGAAGGGGTCTCTGGTGCATGCAAATGCCTAGGACGCCAGCAAAAAAATACTTTATCATTGACTAATCACCCAAACGAGACAAATTGGAAGAGCACTGCTGGGTTCATTTAAAAATCTGCTGCAACGTTTATCTGCAGGACTGTGACTATCGTCTGCTTGAATGCTGGCAACCGCCGCTCCGTTCAGGGAACATGGTTTGAACTGGGTTCTGACTGAGGGGAACATTGCTCAGGATCAGATAAGGATGTGGAAACTTTTGAGGGGAATGTCCCGGGGCCCGGCGTTACTGTACGGCCCCCGGCGAGACCAGGCCCAGACCGGACCCCGGTCTCATTCCACGACGGGAACTAACCGTGAATGAACACGTTATCTGCGTATCTGTAGATCGTCTGTCGCGCGTCTCCTCCTCCCGCCCTCGTGTGGAGCTGAAGATATTCTCATCCGTACGAATAAATGACAATCACTGCTATTTATCGCCGGCGTTTTCCCAGAGGAGTCGAGTTCATTAGTTCCTCAAACCGAGCGATCCTGCATCAATCACAGTGATGGATCCGCCCGGTTCACCACAACGCTCGTCCCACCGCTGGGACGTGGGCACCACAGAAGAAGCTGCTACAGTAGAGCGTAGTCATGGATACAGTAGAGCGTAGTCATGGCTACATGTAGCAGCTAGCAGCTACAGTAGACCGTAGTCATGGCTACAGTAGAGTGTAGTCATGGCTACAGTAGGAGCTACAGTAGAACGTAGTCATGGCTACAGTAGAGTGTAGTCATGGCTACATTAGCAGCTACAGTAGAGTGTAGTCATGGCTACATTAGCAGCTACAGTAGAGTGTAGTCATGGCTACAGTAGAGTGTAGTCATGGCTACATTAGCAGCTACAGTAGAGTGTAGTCATGGCTACAGTAGAGTGTAGTCATGGCTACATTAGCAGCTACAGTAGAGTGTAGTC
>OMKN01035082.1:7003-19424 GCA_900302345.1 Melanonus zugmayeri | reverse complement strand
AAGATCTGTTTGGTCAGGTGTTTGGGTGACCTGCATGCATCAGATCTGCACTTTGTGTACTCATTGTGTTTCTATTTTAATTTCTTTGTGTTCTGTGTCTTCTAATATGTATTCTGTTCTTAGCTTTGCACCTGGTCTGCATTTTTATCTATGTATTGTGTATTTATTTTATCTTATTTCATTTATTTTTTCTCCTTATCTGTACTTTGTCTTCTACTTTATATTGTGTTTTTAGCCTTGCACCCCCTGTAAAGGACTTTGTGACCATTGTCTGTGAAAACTTTACTTATTTACTTAGTTATACATCCGTAGTCTGTATTCCATTGGTTGGACATTTGTAACAATGGTCTGCAGGAAAGGTGATGTAATCCATATGTAATACAAAACAAACTCTTGTCTATTGTGAAAGTAAAACCAACCAATTAAATCAACCATCAATGGAGTTGGTTGGTAAGTAATTTGGTGAGTGAGTGAGCGAGTGAGTTTGTGTGTGTGTGTGTGTGTGTGTGTGTGTGTGAGTGAGTGAGTGAAAGACAGTGAACAGAGAGATAACAAGACAGAGACACATATGCGCGCAAGTCAGAGAGAGAGTTTTGGGGGGGAGAGAGAGAGAGAGAGAGAGGGAGAGAGCGAAGATTCAAAGACCCCTGGACATGACATGTCTGCTCCAATCAGACATGAAAAGCCTTGCAGCCCAAGGTAGACAGACGTACAAATTACTGTGGGTCATGAATTTAACCATACCTGACATTTCCCCAGGAGCCTGTGTGTGTGTTTTTGTTTTGTTTGTGTGTGTGTGTGTGTGTGTGTGTGACACTATTTAGACAACATGCAGTAAATCCAGAGCCTTTTTCTCATGAGATAATATAAGATAATGAGCACAGATGGGGTTTGCATGCTGGGTAATATTTGAGAGACCGTCTGTCTTAACTTGTGTATGAAATAATTAACTTCATCTTCGAGTTATTTGGGACCAAGACGCAGCATTAAAAGTATGACGGCCGCATTAGAGCAAGTGTAATTTAACTTTAAACTGCGGTTGTGTAAGCAGCGCGGCCTGCTAATATGAATGCAATCAGAGTGACTGATGCCAGATGAGAACATTGTTCGCATTTGCAACTGCAACTATAAAATATTTATAATGCATGCTGATGACACACACACACACACACTCTCGCGTATACACACACATACACTCTCCAGTGATTTCCCATTACGCGCAGTGCTGTTCATTTGCATACAAAAATGGGACACATTAATTGGATGTGTGAATAATTTTACCTCCACGCATGAAAAGAATGCGGGCCGACACTATGCCGTCTGCGTAACAATGACGTTGTCAAGCAGCGACCGCCGTCATTACCGCCTCAAAACCTGCGCTGTCACGATCGGATGCATCCGGCAGTGACTAGGACGAGGCCGGCGCGTCCCATGTGTCACAAAGACAAATAGGGCAGGCGCCGACACTCACCGCCACGGTTTTGATTCATGTGTGACCTCCAAGATGGACACAAGGCCGGAGATATACTTGCTTTTAACTACACGTTCACGTGCACATGATGACTAACTGGGCCACGGACAAGTTATGAGGTGCATGGTTTTATTTTGTTTTGTTTCTCTCTCTGCCGTTATTCAGACCGAGATGAGCCGAGCCCCTGCATTATAAACAGTTTTAATGAGCCTAATCTCTCTTTTTACTCGTATGGACGTAACAGGCAGGCTTTTCTCAAACTAATAAAATCTAAAATTTTAATTCATCATTAATCAATCAATGCTCACGCCAAGGATGCTATTAGGGAATTTAGCCTGTCAGTCCGCACCATGAGAATATTGATTGTGATTGTATTTATATTAGTTGTGCATTAATAAAACTGCTCCTCTGGAATCACCGCTAGAATATATTCATAGCTGTCGTAGAATACATTTAAGTGTGGTATTGATTTTAAAATAGAAATTGTTCTCATTGACTTTGAACTCATTTTTTTAATGTCCTATACTTTTTGATATTACAGACCCAACAAAAAAATGCCCTTTCATATCACTCATAACTTGAATAAAATGAATAGTATCAATTGTAACGTGTAGCCTTTCATTCTAACTCTGCAGTAAAGACTTAAGGAATACAACTTAATTCTGTGCATTCTCTATGAAAGGCCCGCTACCTATAACAACTCAGACCGAGAGTCTGCCCAGCCCAGTCCTATCCATGTCCTTCAGTGTGACACACACACACACACACATACACTATCAATACAAAGAAGCACTCTCATGCCGTTGGACAGCGTACAACTGGGATTTACTCTCAACACTGTGTCGCTCAGCATGCACCGCGAAGAAACAGCCAATGTGTTCTGCAGCGGGAGCCGGGAATCACCCCCTAGCTACCAGCAATTTAAAAAGCACTAACACACAGAATGCAGGATATTCATGGTTTGGTTTTTCCCGGCACCAGTTGAGCCGAGTCACCCTCTGTCATAACACGGCAAGACACGCTCACAGCCCAGTCCCCAATCCCCAGTCCGGGCATAGAAAGATATAAAAGCGAAGCAAGGAGGTTGGGAATAGGAAACAAGGGTCTGTGCTTTTTCCTCGGGTGTGGTGCAGAGGGCAGGGAAGAGGAAAGAGTGTGAGGATTTCATTTGTTGGTGTGTGTGTGTGTGTGCAGTTAGCACTGCGATGCTAGCCGTATCTTATCTGCAAGTATTAATGACCACGTCTGTTGATAATGCACCTAGTAGCGGCCATCTTGTTTCTAAACGCAGGCTGGGTCGGGGGATTCCCCATTCAGTTCCCACACCCGGCTAGTGTTTAGAACCAAGATGGCCACTAGGTGAACAAGGCCCATGCTCGCACACTCTTGGTAACTTTCAAGAAGCCAACATTAAAAAGGCCAAATTATAATCTGACCAATAACCATATCTAGTACAGCTTTTATTAGGTTCATCTCATTTTCAAGGTACTACATAACAGCTACATCTTTGCATTGATTCAATGGAGGTTGTGTAGATTGCTATTTTTTAATGCATTTCTTGGTCAGTATTTCTAGTAGCGCTCGGACACGGTATAGTCCAAAAATAGAATTATAGCTCCAGTTGTACCGTAGTGAGATCAAAGCTAAAGCACCTCTATAAGGAAGGCAGTTGTGGCTACGCTGGCAAATCCTTTGCTGTATTGATCTGCTGGCTGTTACCGTGTGTGTGTGTGTGTGTGTGTGTGTGTGTGTCTGAGTGCTATATGCTCTCCCCACTTCACTGTGAGGGGTGGCTGGTGCTGGCAGGACATGCAATATGGCATGCGCAGAGAGCCTGGTGCAATGCCAGCTAAGAGGGGGAGAGAGAGAGAGAGAGGGAGAGGGAGAGAGGGAGAGAGGGAGAGGGAGAGCGACAAAGAGAGAGAGAGACCTCTATGTGACCAGGGGGGGGATAAAGGGAGGGGGGACTGCGGGTTCTCTCACATGCATTTTGTGGGCTATATATAGCGAGTTGCTTAGAGAAACTGCTCATGTCTTCAGATACCCGATAGATAAATAAACCCATGATCTAAGGTAAAAAAATAGGCTACAGCTAACTAGCTCCCTAACTAACCTCCCACATCATCCCACTAGGTGTCTGACGTCAAGCACTGTGCGTGTGTGCGTACGTGCGTGCGCATGTGTGTATGTGTGTGCGTATGTGCGTGCGTATGTGTGAGTGAGGACAGCAGAAAAACACCTGGAGCTGTTGGAGAACCCTTGAGTTTCCTCTTCAGGCAAGAACACAGAGTTCTGGCCGATACACACACACACGCACATAAAAGACCATACACTAACACACACACACACACATAAAAGACCATATGCACTAACATACACAAACACTCAATACACATACATAATTCCCTCTCTGGCATTCTGGTGAATAAACGTTCTCTCTTCTCTATCTCTCTATCAGAAACACACATGCACTCAACAAGCAACCGAGAGTGTGTCCTGTGAACCAAAGACCAGGGGAGGGGTGCTGAGTACAAACCGAGGGGGGAGATGGGAGCGAGGGAGCCAAGACTGGGGGGGAGGAGGGAGAAGGGAGAAGGGAGAGGATGAGGTATTAGCGCTCTGATGGATGGAGGGGGCTGGACCCGAATGCTGATCCCCAAATGCAGAGGTTAGCTACTGTAGAGAGAGAGAGAGAGAGAGAGAGAGAGAGAGAGAGAACAATGGATAAGAAGGACTAGAACTGAGATGAAACCTGCAAGATAGAACAAAAAAGGCGACAGTTGAAGAGAAAGATGAAGCCGCAGAGGAAAAGAAAAGACATGAAGAAGCATCGTGAGAATGAAAGGGAGATAACGGAAAGAAAGAAAAAAGAAAAGGCTATCATTTGGAGGCTGGAAGAACTGGACATGAGGAGAAGCAGAGCGGAGCATGTGACCGTTGAGGCGTACTGAGACGCAGAAGAAAAAGAGAAGGGGGTTGAAAACATGAACAAGGGTAGAGTAGGGGTAGGCAGCAGGAACACAGCAGTGCTGACTGTCTAAGCCAGATCATATAGAGGACTTGTGAGGCTCCGCTTCACACAGAATGAGACACAATGATGAAACCCTTTTCAACTCTCCGTACGGAAAGTCTGACTGCAGAGCAGAAGTCCCTTATATTTATAATATCTTGAGTGAGCTAAATTAGCATTCTCTAATATTTAGTTCAGAATCAAAGCCCAACTAGATGAAGGAAATGATACATGATCTAAATTTGACTCACTCACTCAAATTGGCCTGATTTCAATATTGATGTGTGTAACGTGCCAGCATTGTCATGTGAAGGTTTGAAGGTTAGGAAGGTTGGAAATTAATCATATGAAATCTGCACATGTATTGGTCACTCCACACACACACACACACACACACACATACACTTTGCTTAGTCCCTATTGTGCATCCTCCATTACTAGATTAAGGCATGGATCTGTGCAGCCGCCGGTAATAGAAATGTATGGGTTCTCCTGTAGCACTGACAGCAGCAGCACAGTAGGTACACACACACATACACACACTGTCTTGTTTGATCGATGCTCTAAGTGGACATTACAATGCGGCCCCGCGCTCCCTGTCTGCCCATGTCATGTCTCAACGCTTAGTCATCTATGTCATTAGTGATGAGATGTACAGTAAGCTATGCTCTCTGTCTCTGTCTCTCTCCATCTCTCCTTGTTGTCTCAATTAAACTCCCCCTCTCTTCCTTTCTCGTTCTCAAACTAACAGAAGCGATGGTGTGGTTGGTGGCCGACATAGGAACCCCCTCCTGATATTTACTTTGTGTTGCTCATAATGTGTATGTGTGTGTGTGTGTGTATGAGTCTCAGCCTGACGTGCCAGTTGGTGGTTTACATGGGAAAGGTCACTTTTGCATGCACGCTAGTGTTTGCTATTCCTGAGCTGTGGCTCCTCTCTGCGGGAATTATGGTAGGCTATGTCTTAATGGTATGATGAATCAGTCTGGATTAAAAAAGACAATGCAAACGCAGCGGCAAGGAACAGATGGGATAGAGCTATTACTATTACTCTCTCTCTCTCTCTCTCTCTCTCTCAAGCTCTCTCTTTTTCTCTCTCTCTCTCTCTCTACCTCTCTCGTCATTTGTGTGACTGAATACGGTATTGTGTGAGTATATTTGTACGGAAAAGTGTAGCGTGTGTGCCTACTTAAGTTAAGTAAATCTATGTCCTTGTTAAGATGAGAGAGAGAGAGAGAGAGAGAGAGAGGGAGAGAGAGAGGGAGAGACAGAGCTTTGTTACGATTGTTAGACCCCAACTTTTAACACAACTACATACACACACATACATACACAAACAGTGAAACAGAAAAGCAACACGGCTGCCTCGTCCAATTCCTCTCAAGAGAAGTGGCTCGAGAACATTTAAATTGAACGTTTTGTCATCTATTATACGCTGCAGGAGATAGGTTCAAGCGGTGAGCAAAAATAGACAAAGATTGCTAACTTATACTGCATGTCTGCTCAGTACTATTTTATATAATTTGAGAAAGGTTAGGCTAGAAAAAGGTTACATCTCTAATGGAAAGGCTGATACAAGCCTGCTAGGTGTGTAGGCTAGGTTGGCCAAATTGGGGCCCTAAGCGTATTTTTGTTATGGTTATATATTATAAGTAAAATAAAAGTAACTTCAACCTGAAATAAATAAATCTGAGTCACAAAAGATATATATAGGTCATCAATTAACAAAAAAACGATTTCAACAACAGATGTATATAGTACAAGTAAAATAAAAATAACTTCAACCTAAAATAAATAAATCAACTAACAGATGTGGTCCTAAAAAAAGGGACTTTTTTTTAAAGGAATAAAAAAAAATAGTAGCAGCCCCTTGTGTCTGTGTGTAATCAATAGGGGATAGGGGGTGGGGGGCACCTCAGTTAAATGCGCATTTCATTATTATGTTTCCCTCTCTCTTCTTGAACTGATTAATTTTTTTCCTCGAGCTGACTTGCCCCTACGCGAACGTGGTGCCCTACGCACAGCGTGTGTTCTGCGTTTAGGGAGGGGCGACCCTGAAAACAACCATTAAAACAAGTTGATCACATTCATTTCTTAATATTCATCCAGAGATATATGGGAGGTTGTAAAGGTAGCAGTGTTTACAACCACTAACCGAAACTGTATTTTAAATGTTAATTAGCATTGACAATGTCATTGGGACAAAGTACTAGGCTAATCAACATGCCTAGTCAGGCCCGGCGCCATGAGGGGCCTCTGTTTAATCTTTATAGAAAAATAGCAAAAACAACAAGATTATTGGTCGAGATACATGTGACTATCGCGTATGGTTTTGTTTCAGAACAATGAATAGCGCTGTTTGTTGTGTGTGGGGGTCATGAATCCCCGTATCGCCGCAAATGCCCCGCATCAATCATTCCCGTCCACTCTAACGCTACGGACACACCGTCTGCATCATTGCGTTGTGTTGCATAAAATTCAACGCAACCAACGTCACTACTTGAACACAGCCTACGTCACTACTTGAACACAGCCTACGTCACTACTTGAACACAGTGAGCGGGACAATATTAAAAAAGAGCGCTTTTGTGGCGGCTGGTCTACGTCCAGCAGTGCAATCAAGAGCACCCTGTTCAGCGTTGGTCTCATTGTTGAAAGATGTGATAACCAGCTCTATCTTGTCTATTTAAATTAGTATGAATTCTCTCAAAAATTCAAACATTAGGTTGTCACTAGGGTTTAGATTGCTATGATTGGACATCATATTTTTTATATAAAATACACAGTCATGTGTGAGATATACTTAAAATAAAAAAGCGATTAAATTCAGCGCTCATAATCTCATATTATTCAATAAAAACTAGCACAATATTGGATATTTTGATACTTCCGGCCAGGTCTACACAGTGGATTTGATGCATGAGTTCGATAATGCCTTGTACACACCAAATGCGGCATTGCGTTGTGTTGCACCGGAAGTTCCATTCATTTCCAACGTAACGCTGCGTTTGCCCAGAAGCGTTTCAGCTACGCATGCGTTGGATTTATCGAACTCTTGCATCAAATCCACTGCGTAGACCTGACCGGAAGTATCCAAATATCCAATGTTGTGCTAGTTTTTATTGAATAATATGAGATTATGAGCGCTGAAATGAATCACCTTCAGTTCGAATTATGGGAAAATGAGGCCCAGGTTGAAAAATCCCGAAGTGATCCTTTAATAAATAAATGCAAAAAATATTTAGCGCTCTGCTAGTGCTATTAATAAATGTATTCTTTGATTTTGAAACAGTAGCCGTATGTTGTTGTTATTTAGTCTTCCTGAGGCTATTAAATGTTATGCAAATTTGAACGGCCCCCTCATTCACTTCAGGCCCTGTGCCTAGTCATCCTTATGGGGGAATTCCTCCCCATGTTGATGCTGATCCTTTCAAATGATCCCACGTCATAAAATCCCTTGAGACTGTAAGGCCTCCTTTAGGCTCCCTGGGCCTATGTGAACAACATCCTAAACCTTTGCGAGATTTGTATCTAATCAATTATTACCAATTCAAACGTTTCTTACTTGACAATAAATGACTTGTGAGAAGAAGCTTTAACATTATTAGGTGGATTGAGGTATGCACTGAGACATCTTACTTCTTACACTTATTGGGTCTACAGCATGAGCATTATTGAATTATTCATCCATCAAAGCTAACCACTAATAACACTGCACCAAAGATAAGATGTGTCACAAGGGGACTGTAGGGGAGAGTAAATGTAAAAGTAGATATGAATTATTATTAAAACATATGCAACCCTCATGCAATTACACGAAAACTGGTGATTTATCTTTTGTCCTAAAAACGGGAGGAGACCTATGCTATTACTTACAGATGTGTTTCGTGCCGTCGAATATGAAAATTCGCAAATGAGCGAAACCGCACGAGGGTCTAGTCGTGCTTGTTAGCGCGTGCCAGCTAATGCCACGCGCACTTTTAGCAGTTGCCCGCGCCGTGTAGCCGGACGAAGCTACTGGACGGTATCTGGAGACTTGAAACACGGCGTGAAAGCCACTTACTCTGTTTTCCTGGCGAGTCCGACGGAGCGGCAGAGAGTGGTGGGTGTCTGCGGGACCAGGGACTTGCAACAGGGGCTTCTCTTATCGTCCCTAGCGGAGTCCGGGCTAGATTGGCTAGTTTGAGGAGGCTGCGGTGAGGTAGGGACCAGCTGCAGTTGCTGTGGGTGATGGGGAGACGGAGCGGGGAGGGTCGGGTGGTGCTGAGGCTGGGCAGAGTGACCGGGTATCTGCTGCGGCGGCGGCGGCGCCTGCTGCTGCTGCTGCTGCTGCTGCTGAGCCGGTTGGCTCGGATGAACCGCGGCGGCTTTGCTGCTCGCCTGGTGCTGGTGAAGGTGGACTTGAGCCGGGGGACTGGTGCTCCGCTGGGTCGGGTGGTGGTGGTGGTGAGAGTGGTGGCTAGTGTGGACGTACTGATGGGGATCCCGCAGTTGCCGGTTTTCCCCGATCAGGTCCTCGACCTTGCGCTCGAGCTCGTCGATGCGCTGGCGCTGTGTCTGGATCAAGCTCTGCTGGTTCTGGACGATAGTGGTTAATTCCTTCAGATAAAGAACAGCTTTCATTGGATTATCCAGCAGGCTCTCCATCACTGGTTCTATTTGCGCGTTTGGGTTGCGGTTCGACGGCCTTCTGCCCGGCTATTTCGACTCTTTCCTTGATTGACGTGTTGTCTGTGGAGACCGTGCGGCGCGTGTAATGGGATGCTTGGCCAACTGACGCCTCTGAGCGCGGAGGTTCCGAGGGGATTCGTCTGTCGCTCTCTTTCTCTCTCGCTCTCGCTCTCCCTCTGTCTCTCCCTCGCTCTCTCTCTCTCTCTCTCTCTCTCTCTCTCTCTCTCTCTCTTTATGCCATTACCGTAGCGTGGCTGGTCCGGGTGTGATATGATAGACCCGGTTGTGTGATTGGATTGCCTGTCGTCTCACAACAACCACCTGAGGTTTGGAGGGCCGCCTGTGGGGCTCTGCGGTTGATTTCTTAAGAGGTGTGCGTGTGTTGCATTTGCATAAAAAAATAAGAGTTGTAATTACTCTTAAACATGATTTGACAAACAGGAGTTAGCACGAGACGCTAAACTTTGCGCTAATTATAATAATCCTCTTTAAAAGTCTGCGAGGGAACGCTGATTTTATTCATGTCATTATTTCTATATTTTCATTATTTCTTCACATTAAGTCGGTTACCTGAGAACCGTTCAGTCGCTGCGGCTTGACGTCTCCACGATCTCGGGTGAAAAAAAAAGAAAGATTGGCTTTGTGCAATCGGATTGATCTCTATTTATTTTGCGCCGGATTTGACCTTGGCGCGTCCGACGAGGGCCCCCCCCCCCACCTTCGGTTTTCCACGCCGCTCTCTGAGACGCGCGGCGGCAGGCCGGGAGGAGCGCCTCGCCCTCGACAGAGATGCATTGTTTCAGGCGGCCAATAAACCATCGCACTGAGTGGCTAAATCTGTGAACCTCATCTCGACTACAGTGCCGGGGCGAGCTAACAACGCGGCAACTGTCACGGCTGCACCTGCTACTGTCTCTAGCGGTAAAGAGACTCTTTCTTTCTCTCTCTCTCTCTCGCTCGCCCTCTCTCTCTCTCTCTCTCTCTCTCTCGCTCTCCCTCTCTGTCGCTGTCTGTTGCCCACAGCCGCATCACTCTTCTCTTTGTGACAAGCCAGAGGCGATGGTGTCTCGGGCTCGGGTCGACCCGCGAGTGGAGCTACTTGGGAAAACATTTGAAAGCAGAGGACGAAATGTCAATCCGAATAAAGATGTTAAAAGGGAACGCGGCGCCCTGAGGGCCGGCGTCGAGCTCGGGTGGACACGGACACACGGCCACCGGGTTTAAGCACAGTAATGAAAAAACGACAAACAGAGCACCTAAAGATCGTTCATGTGTTTTTTGGGGGTTGATTTTTGTTCTTATTTTCAGCTGTTAAATATGGTTTGTGTTTCTATTGTCTCTAATGTTGCTTAGAAATAGACGATTCAAAAGAGTTGACGCCGCGGTACAACTGCAAATTTAGCTAATTTCTAATACACTAAACAGTAATCATCCAATTACTGTCTTAAACGCGATCTTTGCCGTTACTCACACTGAAGTCTTTTTTTCCAGCGGCGAAGATATCGGCGGAAAGTTAGGCTAACACTATCTAACGTATCAGATAATGAGCTAATACCGCGTGTCTGTGTTGTGAATGCACAATCGAATCCTCAATGCAAAGCACATCTATAAAAGTATAGGAATGAGAATATTATTCATGAATAAGTCATACCGTGCACCTAATTTGTCCACGGACAGCCACGGTGGAACAGGTGCATGGGCTGGAAGGCTCCCGGGCTCCCAGCCGCATGGCGCTAAATAGTTTCTTGCATCAGAACGCAGTGGTGCTGAATGCAGATATTGTTGGAATAATTCTGGGAACTGGTTAGGTAATAAGATAATTTCAGCCACGGCTTTTTAAGAAATTCACAGCCCCCATAATATAATACAAAAATATTATTATTATTAATAATAATGATAATAATAATATTAACAATATTAATAATAACAACTAGAAAAAGTAACATTTCAGAAGAAACTGTGGTGTGCAGCTTGCTGAAATTAAAGTTTTTAGCACCTGGTGTATTGGAAATGTACAGTAGAGTAACGTGAAGTAGTGCTGTAGTTTTATGGTGGTGCTAGGGTGTTATATGTTGCTTCTTGGGTGTTTTGGACAGTTGCTAGGGTGTTCTGCACAGTTGCTAGTGTTTTGGGTGGTTGCTAGGGTGTTCTATGGGTTGTATGGTGTTCTAGGTGGTTGCCAGGGAGTTCTGGGTGGTTGCTAGGGTGTTCTAGGTGGTTGCTATGGTGTTATAGGTGGTTTATATGGTGTTTTAGGTGGTTGCTATGGTGATCAGGGTAATTGCTAGGTTGTTATAGGTGGTTTAGATGGTGTTCTAGGGGGTTGCTGGGGTGTCCTGGGTGGTTGCTATGGTTATCTAGGTGGTTGCTATGGTGTTCTAGCTGGTTGCTATGGTGTTCTGAGTGGTTGCTATGGTGTTCTAGGTGATTGCTAGGGTGTTCTTGATTTAAAAGTCTAATAATTTAAAAAGTATAAATAGTATGTTTTGAGTCATTGAATAGATGGTTTGTAGTAAGGTGGTAAAGTTTTAATTATTGTTGTCGTATAAAGTATGAAGGAGGAGTTGAGTCTGGAAGGGAAGAATATTAATGTTTAGTGAGAGAATTGTTATTTTTTAAACAGCTGTTTAACTCTAAACTGATTGTTGGATTTCAATATGTGTGTGTATGTGGAGAACATTTACAGTTATTTATCATATAAAGTATGAACACCATTGCTTAGTAAATGGGAGGAGCGCTCACTGAGGAGCTCAACATGGTGATGTATAATATGTCTGGGCCTACATATTGTGAGTGGTGACAGTTTAGTGATTTTGATCATTTATATTTTGTACACTAACAATTCTAGAACACAGAAAAACCCCATGTGTGTGTATGTGGGGTTTAAGAGTTTGAATGTTAAAATACTTAAAAAATAAATAGTATACAAGTTTTGAGTCATTCCATAAAAGTTTGGATAGTAAGGTACTAGTATATAAAGTTTGATTTATTGTTCTACCCTAAAGTATGGAGTTGAGTAGGGAAGTTTGGGAATAAATAACAATAATATTATTGAAAATAATAAGTATGATAGATAATATATGTTATTATCTATCATATGTTATTATCTAGGTGGTTATCTGTTATTATTCATAATAATAATAATAATAATAATACAACAAGGCGGTTGACAATAGACATGGACAAATGTGTGAAAGCAGACATAAGTAATATTCATAAATGAGATCATTAAACTTGTGCATGTGGCAGGGACATGCACAGCACACCAC
>OMKN01035049.1:0-12678 GCA_900302345.1 Melanonus zugmayeri | reverse complement strand
AGGGGGATCCAGCGCTCCATCCCTCACGTCGAGAAGAGAGGGCACGCCTCCCAGCGCCTTCCTGCGAGAGAGTCCACATGCCGGATCCCAAGCTCATCGCTATCCCAGGGAGAGAGAGAGAGACGGCAGAAAAGGAACGCTCCCTGAGGAGAAGCAAACATGTTCCAGTGAATGATTCTTCCAGGTTTTAACCCAGAACAATCGAGCTTGGCTAGGTTTTTATGTTGTCATTTTTGTTGGTCTTTGGCTATGGTTTGAGAGCTTGTAATAAATCTATTGTGTGAGCAATTATGACAAAGGGATTTTCAGAAAACCAAATGAGCCTTACGTTCCGCTAAGGGCCACACTTAAAATTCGTATTTGTCTTCCCTAAACTTTAATTCGTAATACAAATAAATCATTCAGAAGTAGCTAAAAAAAAGATGTGCAAGCATTTTTCAGCGCCATTAGGAATATTTAGGCCTGTCTGCATTTAAGCGTCAGTAAGTATTATGCTGTGTACTTTGGTCTGATGACCACCATCCTCCAAGCTATTTTATCTGGCAAGTCTCATTGAAATAAATGCATTATAAATGTGTTGGGTTCCCTAGGGAATAGGCACTGATAGGATGGAGGTTTAGGGGATAATGTAGTGTAGCACCTTGTTATTGAGCTGAAGGACGGCGTCTTTTGCGTTATGTAATGTTGACTTTCCTTTCCTCCGTCTCTCCCGGGCTCAATGGCGACGCCTAACCTTTCTGTCTACTTGCTAGAAGAGCAAATCTAAGCCCCGGACGTGTAGTTGGTCTTACTGGTTCCTGCTTAACTTTCTGATATCTCTCAATCATATTCTGACGGAGAACTTTGGCGGGAACCTCTGGAAACGCGCATGACCGGACCTTCATGTTCCCGCTTGAAGTCACCGTTCGACATTTAGCACGGAGTGAAGGTCGGCACGGATATTTGCCCAAGGCGTAATTATAGTTACAGATTGCCTCCTTGTTTTGATCTCCATACATCATTGAACATGTCATTAGGGCTGGAGTTTCAGCCATGGCTAATTGTTGTCATGTTTAGTTTCCAGGTCCGCGGTGTTGTGGGCGATCAGAAAGAACCATTATCGCCGTCTTCGGCTGTCGTGCGCGCATCCTGTTAGCGCTAATGTTAATCTGCTGCTTCCATGTCCAGGGGGAAAAAAGATGGTTCCTTCTGAAGCGTTAAGCTTTGAAATAAGGCTTTTAATTTACTGGCTCTGTCTCTCGCTATAGTTGGAGCTGTGCTCACATACACTTCCTCACACTGATGCCATCTGCTTACCAGTGGAGCTGGTAGGCGTAAACAGATATACAAATATGCTGTGTGTGTATGTGTGACCGCTTGCTTGTTTGTGTGAATAAGACAAGTTTGAACATATGCACATTGATGCGTGTGGACGTATCGTGCACTTTGATGTCTCTGCAATCGTGACTCCTCTGTCATGGTTTATTTTGTTCCCCTCTGTTTGATGGGAGGCGACCTACCTCTTTGCCCTTGACATCTCGTCGCTTGCTTATATAGTCACCCCCCGCTCCTGTGACGGTGACTGCAGCTATTTCGGTGGTTTCAGCAGATTATGTAGCGAGAATTCATTTGATGAAGTGTCTTGAGGATAGTCTCTGGCTGCCTGTTGTCACTCCTGCACACGCCCAGGTGCCTCATGCAGGATGGTAGGGACTCGATGGGAGGCGTGATGGCACCGTGTTGTCACCCTGGCGCTCCTCAACCTGTCTTAATTTGTTGCATTGACAAATTCGTCCCGGTTCATGTGTGCGATTAGAAAGAGCATTTCGACATAGGACCGCAATCCCAACTCGTCACCCCTAGTGCCAAAGATGAAGCATGTTTCATAGCACTTGACATGCTGGCTTGTCATGAAACCACGGTATGATATCGGTGTGCTAAAGCCTACATTACTCCCCCTCCACCACTGCTTCGACAGGAGATGTGTGGAGCCCCATACATTTCATTATTGTTATTTTACTCTGCTTTTGCAAAAGGAAGAAATTAAATGATTTCTTCAAAACATGCATGGATGCATATTGATTTTTGCTGTGACAGAAGAGCTGCATTCAAAAGGAAGGCAAACCTTAACGTAGTCCTTTATGTTGGTTCACAACAAGAGTTTTCCCCACAGAGTTTAGAGTGAGTAATAAAAGTGCTTTGACAGGAGTAATAGCAGAGATAACCACAGTGCCTATAAATGTATATTTATCACAGACCCCAGCCTTATTTAATTTGTTTTAGATTGATATTCACAATAAATAGCGCTTCCGATAAAATGACTTTATAATGTCATGTTTTATAGCTACTCAATAAGAAAAAATGCTTGAATGGTGGTTTTTACATAGTTTTGGTATATTTGGAGGTTATTTAGTAAAAAATCCCACGTCCTCCTCTTCAGTGTTTATATTCTACTCTAGATGTACTCCTCATTAAAGTTGTCTTCCAGCTAAAAAGAGAATAAAAAATGTAGTTACTGATGTGATCAATGAGTAGAACCGTAGGTCATGGCTCACATTCAGATGGGGGTGGTTTGCATTTTGTATTAATATTACATAGCCAAGGGGCTGTCAATGCTCATCCGCTTTGTCTTAATGATTCGTAGTAATGCTGCTACGTGTTGAATGGAGACCAATCAACTATTATTTTTACTGCAGTGAATACAATGTACACATTCAGTCTCACCCCGTGCACAACTTTGCCAAAAAAATACTATTATATATAATATAATGTATATAATATTATTGTATATAATACAATTGTACAATTGTTCTGTTATTTTAATCCTTAGATCAAACTCAAAATGATTTAAAATGGGGGTTTTACAACACAAATGAAAGAAAAAAAAACTAAAGTACAATCTCCTCTGGAACAATCCAGCCACCCCTCACCACCTGGTGCCTGTCCTCCCCTGTCTGCTCTGCTCAGCCCAAACACATGTCTGTCCACTTCAGCGTGACGTACGAGTCTGTCAAAAGACAAAAGGCATGGCAGAAAAAATCCACCGCTGCCTATACAGTGTGAATAGGATCAAGCAAGACAACATGTTGACAGGATGGACTTAAATCTAAACGAATACAGAGCGAGGCTTCCAGTCTAAAATGAAAAGTAATTATGAAGCAATACCGCATGATTAATGCATGGCGGCGGTTGCTCTGCACGCTCTTGATTGAGAATGCTGCTGACAACATACTGAAACTCATTTCAACTCATTCATTTACACACACACACACACTTTTACTCATATGAACGGGCATTTGTTGAACATAGCAGTCAAAAGAGATTAAGTTATCCCAAACACTATTCCCTGCATCCTAGTGACAAGACGATTCCCTGTGAAAAACGTCTAGAAATGACTGGATCCATTGTGACTAGGCAGGGGAGCAAGGGTTTGCCAGAGCACTCATGCAAACCCCACTTTTTGGCCGCAGTGAGGCTCACTAGCATTACAATTCTCTTTTTTGAAGTGGAGAGATTATAGTCGCATCATCATTATGAATTAAGAGTCTAGTGGAAGTATGGCATTATAATTTCAACAAGCTCCCTCATCTTGGGTCACACGCATTTCCAAAATCTTTTATTTGTAAATGAGCGACTAAAGCTATTCTATTATGTGCCACTCATTAGGTCTCTTCACCAGCCATTTGTATTAAAGGTATGGTTTGTATTGTGCTACTAAAATAGATATATTTTGTTTTTGACAACTGGATATGTAAAGCATGTTTGGGAAGAGACAAATCCCAGTTGGAACCTCAGAATTGCATGGTAGATCTAAGGCTTGAATACATGAAGAAATACCTTCATGTACCCTAATATCAGGGGTTTTCCTGGCTGAAAAAGAGGCAAAGGCGGTACCTGAAGGCTGCGCCATAGCAGCACGGCGGCACAGTTTTGTTAATTTCAGTTTGTTGTTTTTTTTTAACCGTTTTAGGTCACTTCTCTGGTCATATTGGGCACCTATCTAACAATATATGCCAAAAAATGTGTTATGATCTGCTCTCATTTTTAAAACTTTAGTGTATAATAAAAACACATTTGGATATAGCCTGCACATTGTTAAGATTTAAAAATGAACAACAGCCCTGCTGTGACATTGTGTATCCTCTCCTCTGTTGAGAGGGGACTTTGGGCTTGTTTGGGATCCCTAGCAGAAGGCTGGGCTGGCTTGGAATGACCAATCAACAGGTTTACCAAGTCTTTAAATCCATAACTTAACCGCCGTTAACAAATTATCTAGCTCAGTGCTTGTCTCCAAAGCAGTGGAGCCTGCGTCGTGCTTGTCTTATATGGTTGTGGGTTGTAAAAAGGTTAATAGAGGACAGAACATATGGAATTGAATAGGCTGTGTGCCTACATCCAGTAAAAATATAAAGAGATATCTGGTGTGAGGTGTAATTAAAGGTAATGTGATGCACTGTCTGATAACAATAGCAGACAGTGGAACGTTGACCAGTTGGACAAGGTCAAGAAGCATTTTGAATCGTCCCTTTCCATAGTACCAAGCGTAATAATTTCACAATTGCAGGGTTGAATGGAGTGGTTTTAGGAATTGGCTCAATTCAAGTCAAGCCACTTCACTTGAGTAGAGTTGCACTAATAACAAACACATCCACAAATCGCATTTAATAACATTCATGTGAATGTTTCTTTCTCAAAGGGGATCAGAATGAAATGCAATACTGAACATTACACGATGAAAAACATCATGTTTTTTTTCCCCCAGTGCGCATTAGCTGTAGCCTTTCTGATTGCGGTTTATGCATTATTCATTTAAAGTTGGTCCCAAAACAATTATGTTGGCTCATATGCATAATGGTTGGTCACAAAAAGATCTCTGTTGACTAATTATGTTGCTGTTTTCAAAATAATATTCAATTGGCCTTTTTACAGCTTTTTTAAATTATGTTTCTGAAGTGTAATTCACACAAATTCACCATGGCTCTTTTCATTCCCATCTGTGAAATCATGTATGTGATTCTCACATGAGAACTCAACATGTTTTTTTTAATAATGCTTATTAGACATGATGTAAGTTGACTTTAGTTTTTACGGCTTTTATTGAAAAAATACATTTCTGATATGAACTTATCTGTCATTCATTTTAATTCCATACAAACCAATGCTCAATGTTTTTTTAAAAGATGGCATATCTGCTTTGGCATATCTGGCAGAGCTGTTTTTAAGTCTTTGGGTGCAAGTCCAAGTCAAGTCAAGTTTATAGTAAAAGTCGAAACAGATAAATAAAAGTGAACACGGATACATTTGCAATGAGCATTTTAAATTCAGCAGGAAAACAAGCTTCTTTCCAGCCATTTCTGAAAAAAGTTGCAAGACCCTGGAAAAACACAAGCATGGTTCTTGTTTAAGAGATAGAGGCCTACAGTAAAAAACATTTTATTTAAATAATAAGAAATTGACGCCGAGGGTTCCATTTCATTCCTTCATCCAGAATTCATAGAAGCGTGGTTGCATTTGCCTTCGTTCAATCCATTCAGCATAGTGCAGTTTAGTTTATGTCTAGTTTAGGTTTTAATAACAAGTAAGGCAAAAGCATGTAGTGGCACAGAGAAACTCCAATCACTAACATTTAAATGACAGCGGGGTTTCCTAAAAAGGTGGTTTGGTAAGCACTACTAGTGCTTGATATAGGGTAATATTGTTTTATTGACTGTTACAAAAATATTGGATATTCAACAGATATTTGCAATCCGTAATAAAGTGCTCTAAAGCGGGGAGGGAAAGGGACAATCAGCAGTGAAAGTCCCAGTGGGTCTAGCACTGTCAACTGAAATAATAGCACTAAACCGGGGCAACAAAAGAGGTGATCCCTGGTCAAGTCCCAGCGTGACGGGCTGAGATAATAATATGTTGATTATATATATAATAATTAGTGTTTCCCCTATATTCATCCAGCAGCAGCACAACAGACAAACAATACATTCAATGATTATTTATCATAGCCTTTAGAACCACATTTTTACTTTCAAGTCTCCAGAGAGACTTGAGTCTCACAGCAGTCAAGTCTCGTGTAAGTCAAGTCTCACAGCGGTTGAGTCCAAGTCAAGTCACAAGTCCCAATTTTCGTGACTCGAGTTCGACTCGAGTCTAAGTCTCAAGACTCCAGCTCTGATATATGGTTGGCACATGCTTCAACATCCACAACACACTGCCTCTGCATTATTGACAGTAAGACAACAGAGCAAGCAGAGTTTGCTCTGTTGCCAAGTCCAGCCTGTGACGGCAATTAAGAAGATATCGCCGGTGAAAACCGGTTTGGACCGGTTGGACACACACAGAACAAGCACAACGCCCACAGGTTACTGAGTTTGGAGGTCCATACTAAGTACAGATTATCTCCTCTGCCTGGCTGCCTTGTTAGAGATTATTTCATCGAAGAACAAGTGGAATAGATCAAATCATCACTGATGCCAACGTAGATATGTGAAGACACGGAGAGCAGAACAAGGATGGGATTCTTAAGCAGTGGTGACAATATGACACAATATTATAAAACGATTGCAGAGAGTCAGCGCGTACAGTGTAGGCTAGGATAACAACAGCATTAAAAGCTACATTACAAAGGTTTTAATGAAAGGTGTTGGATTAGATTGATGTCTCAGCTCATCAAAACATGAAGGTGCTCATTATTTTGGACAAAACCTAGACAATACCATTTTTTGCACCAGTCATTTTCAAATGGAATGAGAAATACAACAGTAATTTGCGTCTAAGCAGCTATCAACAATGAGAGCACAATTTGCGAGTGCACCTTTTTGCACAACATTAACGTATTTCTGTGATGGCAAAACTGCTCCCTTAACACAATGAACATTTCATGCAAATGAATCAGTGTTAATGAAATGATAAATGGATATTTAATATTGATATTTATATGACTGGCTTCAGAAATAAATACCTTTTCAGGCTGGTTTATCCATCCTGCAATAATATTCTCAATTGTATGACACCTTGTATGGGTATGCAAGGTGCCTATCAAAGCTACATGTAATGCCCCTTTTCACCTGTTTTATTTGAGCTGTCGAATAAAAAGGGGCAAGTAAGTGTCATGGTTGTTTGACTCCCAGCTACTGGCTACTAATGACATCTGAATTCAGTAAGTACTTTGGGTACAAGTGATAAATGATTCAATAGAGCATAATAAAATAATAATGGATACTAGTTGACTAGTTGATACTACTTTTGAATGTTTTAAGCTAATAATCTTACACATTGCCCATTTAAACAGTTAGTTTTCGAGAACCTTCTTTCCATTTCACCAATTATGGAGTTGAGGATGGGGTAGAGTAGTTACTGTTTAACTGTATCTTTGTCATCATTGCCCTTGTGCAGGCCTACATGTCACATAAGACCCACCAAGTTTGCAGCTAACCTCTTGTGATCTCTTCTTGTCACCATTCTCAACAGCTATATCGCACTGTTTAGCTGTCTCTACAGTGTCGTGCCACAGTTGATCACTAAATGTCTCAGTCCTGTACTCTTGAAATGTATCGTGACGTGACTCCACCGCCATAGCTAAATCAACTGAAGGTGACGGGTCAGAAAGCAGCTTTGTGTTTCCGAACAGTTTTTGAAAGGTTGCAAGGAACTGGAACTGACTTCCACAGTGTCAACTAAGACCAGGTGCGCATTACAATGGACATACAATGCATTACAATGGACATCAAATGCATTTTTAGTCTTAATTCTGGCTGCCACAGTGTTTGCCACTCATCACTGGGGCCCCATCATAACCTTCTCCAACCAGATTTGATTTGTACTGAAAGCCATAGCTTTCTAAACACTGGGTGATCATTTGCCTGAGCCCCTTAGCATTTAGATGTTGGGCATGTTGGAAATCAGGAAAGCGTTCATGCACAGCCCCGTTGTAGTAATACCCAACTACTAATGGCAGCTCCTCCTTCTTTTGCAGATCTTTGCTTTCATCAGCAATGACCTCACTCTCCTTCACTTCCTTCGTCCTCCTGGACCACCAATGATGTACCACCATCCATCATTATCCCGCATTCTGTACTACTTCCCTTCTCCAATTAATGGTGTCTGGCAATCTGTGTGCACCATATTTTCATTTAAAGCATCATTTAAATTATTTAAAGCATCATAAAGGTAGAGGTTTTGGTTGTGTAGTTACCTTGCCATGATGTAACTCCAAATATTGGTGAGATGCTTCAATAGTTGCTCTGTAGACTTACATTGCACGGCGAAACCGCTCTCAAATTCACACGTTTAGCACACAAACGAATGCAAACAAAGCGGATTCTGCCAATGTATGAAATAACAAAACCAGATTCAGTGTTTTTTGGAAATAAAAATGTCAACTTTGTGTTGACTTTGAATTAGGAAGATGGTCCAGTAGTTACCTTCCGAGACCGAATCACTGTGTTGGTTATTAAGACCGTTTTCGAAATAAACAAAAACACGCCGATTGGTTGAGAGACGGTTTACTTATTCAGTATATCTACGGCGAGGGGATGAAGGAAATAGTACCTTTATCAATCATTGTAAACAGACGAAAAAACGCTGTACCGGGTTTTGTTATTTTATACATTGACAGAATCTGCTTTGTTCGTGTTCATTTGTGTGTTAAAAGTGTGCCTTTGAGACCTGTAATGTAAGTCAATTGGGGGAGAACAAAACACTATTTTGGATGATCAAGTTTGAATCTACGGAACAACTATTGAAGATATCTCGACAATATTTTGAGTTACATCATGGCAAGGTAACTACACAACCCAAACCTCTAACACACTTGAATCATGCTTTAATAGCACATTCATATATTATAGAAATAATGAGAAAATATCCAGAAACCGTAAGTGTTTCACGTGTTCTCTCCATTATAACATCTCTCCCACCATGTCAGGCCAAAGCCATGGGCAATACCTATTATGAACAACAGCCCTTTGTTAGTTTGTAGTACAGGATTAGACATAATCAATGTTTACGATACAATACACTCACAAAGATGTATATACTGTATGTACTGTATGTACTGTATGTACATCATTTGACATCTAGTTGTAGTTTTGTAGTAACTTTGACAAAAACATTGTCTATTTTTGTCAGGGGCAGCAGGTATGATGTTGCTATTTCTAGGGGGCTGGTGAGTTTTTCACAATTAAATAGCTCTCTGCATCATATTGTATAATAATAATAATAATAATAATAATACTATATCAGTACAATAAGCTTCTGTTAAGTGCACCTTGTTCTAATCTCCAGGTTACCACTGCTGCTATGTAGATCCTATCAGACACAGTGTTTGCTAGAAGCTGTCCGCTTGCGGTCTTGGGGGGGACATGTGGGGGTTGAAGGGCGTGGTGGGAACTTAAATGCATCATCAACTGCAAAAACTCATCCAAGTAGCCTTCCACTTCTCCGCAATTTGCCTCGGTTTTACGGGGTCACATAAATACAGCACGGCTGGCTGAGTGCATCGTTACAAATGTCAGGGACCCAAGCGTTATGTCAGGGAGAAAAAAAAAAGTTTTTAGTGTTGATGCCACCGCCCCGTTGAGATCACGTACAGTAGAGTACAGTACAGTTTTTACCACTAAAAGGCATAGAGACAACTTGCAGTCGTTAACGCTCATCTACTTTCTTTATGAAGTAAGCTCTATCGTTAGTTGGTACGTTGCTTTAGAAGCTTGGGGATTCTTGGCCATATGTGTCAACCCTTGAGAAATAATGAGAGAGAGAGAGAGAGGGCCTTTGCATTTCAATGTATAGGATATTATTAGCCTATGACTTGTTTGCTTTTGAGATATTGCTTTTGGCGCAGAGCTCGGTGTGGCTTTGAATGCAAACAGCCTTGTATCAAGCAGGGATATCAACAAAATGGTCCCACCGCAGTCTTTCAGAAGACACTCTCCATAAAACCTCTCCATTAGATTTTCAGGTTGAACCATTGTGCCATATATGAAAATATCTAAACATCCCCAAGCTGTAAACATCTCAGTAGATACTTAAGCTTAATTTAAATACACACCGAAAGCTGCATTGTTAAGGTGCCATATTGTGATTTACAGTGTAATTGTGTTCATCCTATTTCTTTTACCCGTGGTGCCACCCATTGGCACCATGTTAATGTTGATATGTAAGTAGATGTTTGAGCTTATCCTGGTGTTATATTCTTATTCTGGCATTTAGGAAACAATTAAGTATTAACCGTAGGTGAATTGAGCATTTTTTTTTTATGAACACAATTCAGAACAATACAATTATTCATAATAATGACATATTGCTGGTTTGACATTTGCTCACTTATTTTATCAATCAGCAATCCTGCAAACCATTCAGTACTAGTTATACCATACATGTGGAAATTGTAATAATAATTCACAAAAAATCATCACATTAAAAGAATATTCTGAAAAACAAACGAGTTAGTAATACTGTAAATACATATTCTATGGTTGACCCCCACTGTGGGCTTTATTTGCAAGCAGAAGAGAAGCAAGAAACAGTTTGGAAACCACTGAAAGGCCCAAACTAAGATAAAGAACTAAGAACTACGGGGCGTCCTATAGTCTCCGTCAACAGAGGGACACTGGGCTTTCGCCTTTTGATCATCTCCTTGGCGGAATAAAATAAAACAGGATGAAATCCAACGGCCCGCATGCCAATAGCATCCCGTGCTATGTCTAATTCTCCTAACGGTAGAGTTCAATGAGCTCCCCCCACTGATAGCTTCTCAATTATTTCCTTTCAAGAATTCATCATTTCTTCCATACCGGTGCAGAAGACCAGATTAAAGTGATAAAAAATAATTAACAAAGCTGGTGGAATGCTCGCCAGAAGACAAAAGCTGCACAGGAAAGAGAGGGATTAGCGCGTCCCAGCTGATTCTGTCTCACACATGCCTCAAAAGTGGGTAAATATCACCACTGGCTTTTAATTAAAAAGGCTGATGTAGGATATATATATATATATATATATATATACTGTATATATGTGTGTGTGTGTGTATGTGTATATACTGTATATATATATATATATATATATATATACACATACACACACACACATATATCTATATATATATACATACATACAGTATACTGTATATAGCAATACCCACACACACACAAGATGTGGTGTTTTAAACAGCAAAGGTAGGAGCTGATTCATCGGTCAAAATGTCTCCCTGTTCTCTTTACACCCTCCAGCATTGAGGCCCGTGAGGCCCGCGCGTGCATCATCGCCTGTGTTTCTCTGTATCCCTAACAGTGGTCCAAGTCATCCTCGCTTATTGTTTGTAGTGCTGATCATTTGCAATGCTAAAGAAGCACGCGGGCGTCTTGTGGCTCGGGGAAGCGGGTGGAGGCGGCGGCGAAGGCGAGGGATCCTTTAGCGTCTCGGGTTGTTTCGCGGGACCATCTGTGCTCCGCTGCATGGCTGATCATAACGGCTGAATATTCATCTCCCAACCGCTGCCTCGCAACATTAGGCCGGGGTGCATGCGGCGAGCGAGGGAGCGAGGGCGAGCGAGAGAGGCTGACAATGATGTTAGGTTGTCGGGGACCCACACAGCTGCGTGTTAACTAGCGCACTTTAGCAGGCGGACGTGAGCCGCGCTGCGCCATCCACTCCCTGCTTTAGGAGGGCGTGTGTGTGTGTGTATGTGTGTGTGTGTGTTGGCAGTGCATGCGACAGGTGAAAGAAGGGAGAGGTTTAATAGTCTAATGGGCAAAATGAGACGTTGATCACCTGAAAATAATGTTGCTGTATCTATTCCTTCATAACTGTGCACATTTATTGTCTTTATGATTTCTAAAAACTATAATAATAATAAAACTATAATTTCTTTAGACTGATAATGGACTGTGTACTGTCGCGCCCCTTCTTCTGGATTTGATGTCCCAATAACATGAATAATACATGACACACATAAGGGGACAACACACTAATGGCTTTGGTGAACACACACATATTCCTTCTCAATGACACCGTGTTGACGTGTTTATGTGCGGAGGTGAATGCACACACACTTGAAGTGAACGCCACTGGAGCCGCTCCCTCTCGACCGACACACAGCCGTACATTAAGCACAATCATTGAGATTCATCTCCAGTGAAGGTTGGCACTCGGGGCTCGGTGAAGCGCCGTCAGGATCCGGGCCGATGACGCGGTTTTTGCTCACGTAAGAAAGATGGACTCGAGGTCACCTTATATTTGAATTGGCTATAGTAGAATTGGTTCTACTATAGTTCTACTATATTGTGGATCCTTGGGGCTTTTTGGACAAATAGCCAAAGAGTAGACTGAAAAAAGACCTTTCACACTCTCCTCCTTTTAAGGTTATAACATGACTCCAAGAGAAGAGGTAGTGTTAAAACGAGTCGTTTTTATGTCAATACACACACGCACACACACACACACACACACACGGGATCCCGCCGGCCGAACCGCTCGGATCGGGGCGAGATCCCGTCGAGTGAAACGATAAATCCCTCTCGCTAAGTGGCGGCGATGGCCACAAATGGTAATTGATACCGATAGCTGTTGAGGTGAGGATATGACACATTTACAGCGCTGGCACGCCGGTCAGATGTGTTTTATGTGCTCTTGTGACTCCGCCGCGCGGATTAGGGTCACCTACGCGCTTCATGAATCCTTAAACAGCTGCGAGGCGCCGCCCGG
>OMKN01035024.1:0-10248 GCA_900302345.1 Melanonus zugmayeri | reverse complement strand
CAATGTTACTAGTGCACTGCTAATGTTACTAGTTCTCACAATGTTACTAGTGCACTGCTAATGTTACTAGTTCTCACAATGTTACTAGTGCACTGCTAATGTTACTAGTTCTCACAATGTTACTAGTGCACTGCTAATGTTACTAGTTCTCACCATGTTACTAGTGCACTGCTAATGTTACTAGTTCTCACCATGTTACTAGTGCACTGCTAATGTTACTAGTTCTCACAATGTTACTAGTGCACTGCTAATGTTACTAGTTCTCACCATGTTACTAGTGCACTGCTAATGTTACTAGTTCTCACAATGTTACTAGTGCACTGCTAATGTTACTAGTTCTCACCATGTTACTAGTGCACTGCTAATGTTTATGGCCATTTGAGCCGTTTGAGCATTTATTCCATATCCTTGATATCAAGTGTCAGTTTCCAACACTAGTTGGGTCTTTGTCAGCACTAGTTGGACATTTGGCCGCACTAGTAGAACCAAAGTCCCAACTACGCTTTTTTGACTAACTAGTTGCACGCACATGTCAACTAGTGAGCAGTTTTGGCAAACTAGTAGGACGAAAGGCCCAACATGTAAGCAAAATGTCCAACATGTTCGGTCAAAGTCTTTACATGTTCGGTATATTCATATAATGAATGATTCATTTGTGTGTTGTGCTCCATGTGTGCTCAAAACATACACCCATCCCATCCCCATTCCGAGAAATCAGTCACTCAGAAAGGAAACATTAGAAAGAGGCTACCGTGTTTGGCAGTTAAAATGGTAAATGCCAGCTTTCAGTGGATAATCATCCCCCTCCAACAAATTGTAATTTGTTCTTTATTTATTTATTTTTTGGATTGTGTCTTTTAGATTTGGGATTTGAGCTGGCCATTTTCCAGTTGCACAGCACTGATTAAAATCTAGAGAGTGTTTCATGTCATCCACAGAGGGCAAGGCAATACAATGTCACAGGTCAGTTTAGAACATTAGGAATGTTCCAATGTTCTAAAAACTGTCAGCATTCGTCAAATGTCAACTCGCCATCTAATAGCGACAAGCTCTGTTTTAGAATATAGAGAGAGGAAAAGTAGCATTACCAGATAGGATATGAACTTCTAATACAAAAACCTGTGGCTATAAGAGAATCAACAGGCAAAGTCACCACAGTACCGTTTTTGTGGCTTGTATTAATGGATCCAAATGCCAGGATTTCTTAAAAAGGTTAACAGATGTGACACAACAATTCACATCCATAGTATTTTGCACATAAAGGCTACACATTTGGTAATAATGTATTTGTTAACCACATGCAGACCATTTTACAAAGACTCTACCTCGTTCATGCCATTCCATTTGCCAATCAAACCATCCTCATTTTGATATTTCCAATGCTGTGAGAATGAGAGTACATTTATGAGTCTGGCATATACAATATTAGCCTGCCATGCGATATTCATTAATGACTGAAATAAATAAAGAAATACATTGACGTGAGTGATAATGGCATGAGTGATAATGTTATGTCCTTGGGGACATACAGCTGCATTTACTGCGGTTTTCTTCCAGGGGCAAAGATATGTGGTGAAAATGCATGAATGAGCACTGGCCCATTGAATGTTTGTCCTCAGAGAACTGTCATATTAGCAGATAGAGAACCCTCTGCCGCAAGCCATGTTTAATGTGTTTCCAATTGGAAAATATACAATAGACTCTTTCTGTGGAGAAATGTATAAGAGACGAGAGAAAACAGCTTGTTGAGGCTGGGTTATAGTCATCAGCCTTGGACAAGATTATCAAACTCAGACTGAAATAAGTGAAAATGCTACTTCTTGGTTCATTAATGTGCATATGACAATACACTTGAATGTTGAAATTGAGATATTCTCAAACAATGCTAAAATGGACAATCAACCACTGCCAACTATAACTGTGACCTTATTCTTGTATTGTTGTTAATAGGTTATGGTAATATTTTATGAATAGTGAAAAAGCTATATAATATAGATTTTCCTATATTCTGAATATAGTTTGATACAATTAGATTGCACTTGTTAATGGCATGCCATTTTTAAAGTACCTAATAAAATAATACTCACTAACATCGTGACAACAATGTGTGCTTGCTTAATACAGAGCAACCCGGTACAAACCAGCGCAAAACACCATGCGACGTAGGAAAACAATATGCAAACAGGCAGCACTTGGTGTTTCCTGATCACAAAGACAGACATCACAGAACAGATAATTAAACAAAAGCAATAACTTGGAGGTCACTGATGTATCAAAGACCTGGCATGGCTCTCCAACATCTGGATGGAGGAGATCACGTCTTGCTCGGACCCAGCGGTCTCTAAATGACCCTGTGGGAGCCAGAATACCGGCCCCTCCGGTCGTTAGGAGCGTCCAATCACACAGGCCATCATCTCGCCACATTTAAATACTGAGTTGTTATTGGTGGGGATCAGTCTTGTCTGGTGTCCAGTGGTTAATGTGGGCACCTGCTGGCCAGTTGGCAGGGGTCCTGGACTGGGCACTAAACCCACTCAGTCCGGCCCACCAGCTCCTCCCACGCCAAGGATGGAGGTTAATTAAGCAGATGCCGGTAAGCAAGCAGGTCATTGGCAAAATAAATGTGTTAGCTCGGTGCTAAAGTGAATACCGCGTGTCTTAATGTATAATAACGCATCTGACTCCTGATTGATACGATTGATACATGTGAAGGTGTTCTGGCCAGGGTAAACTAGATTCATCTACACAGGCTCATATTGGGGGCTGAATATGAATACATATGGCAGAAGGAAGAGCATCTGGCAAATGGGTGATTCCTTTTGATAGCCTTTTGCAAGGCTGCCAGAAAGGGCTGCCACTAATGCAATGGAGTTAGTATTAGGCACAAATGAACGCTGCACATCTCCGTTAGAGCAAGTTTCACTGGCACCGTGTTATGCTACAGCATACATGAACTGTGCACTGGTTTGGTGGAGGACTATTTATCAGAAAACTGTACTCACTCACAGCAGTGGACATACATGAATTCCAGAAAGAAAATGTCTCCCTCCTTGCACTGGACCAGCTGATTCCACTCATTAGCTGTACCTTTGGGTTGTGCTAATTAGCAAAATCCAGATGGTGGACTTAAAAATACTTAAAAATACATATTTTAATTTGTGAACAGGGCATGCCCATCTCCGTTAACCTGCCAGCCTAGTATCCATTTAAATACACAGGGCAACTTGATAGAGGAAACAAACTAACAACTTGTGGTTGGCCTCTCAATGCATCCAATAATGACAATATTACAATATTAACATTAAACAGATAGATATGATATGGCGACTGCTTAACATTAGTATATCATATTGAACAAAAACGTGGCCAAATATTAAAGCAACATGTAAGATTTGGCCAACTGTCGAATTAGTCCTCCACAGAATAGTTGCCAGCATATTACCAGAAAGTTGTGGTGTCCACCCCTATTGTAAGAAACAAGGAAATGCACAGTCACTCCCCCCAAACGCATTACCCACTGAGTAGAGTGTAAAGCTTACTGTTTACAGTGAATTTGTGCTTATGGCGTCATCAAGTTTTTCTCCTTCAACTGATCCGGTAAGTTAGAGCCAGCATTACATTTTTCAGTGTACTTTTAACATGATTGACAAGAGGTTAGAATATGGCCTCTGGGCAGCGCTATTTCTTCATCCTCTCATGTTGGACTGAGGGCATTGATGGCAATCTCCTCCTGAGGTACGGGCCGGCGTTAGCTGGGTTAGCTGCTAACTTAAGTAAATATCTCATGCAACATAATACATAGACATCTTTGCATAACGTTATTATGTTATTTCTTCACATTCTGTAGTAGTTCATTGTAGTTCATTTTTGAATGTTTTAAACTATGTCTTACACGTCGCACCTTTAAACCAAACATCAATGCCAACAGACCATCAATGTCCCATTTTCTATAATTGACCATTGAGAACCTGTAAGGGAATCTCTACACATACATTAAGGCAGAGCATGCAAAGTGAACGTGAAGCAATTTCGCTCTGCCTCAGATAAACCAGCCCTAACTAGCTGTTGCGCTAATTGCTGCGCTACTGCGCACCGCTGTCAATCTAACGTGACACCCTCCTAACATCGCATGCATTAACGGGAGGCCGCCGAGACAATGGAGGGAGATTACAGACTGAAAAGGGCCCATTTCTCTGCAATAATGGAACCATATGGGGGGATGAGAGAGGGCCTCTGGTATAATAATAGACAGAGCTTGTTCCCGTTTTCATGTCAGACAAACCCAGTGGTGGTGGAGTTCACCTGGAATAGAAAACATTGCATGCACTCAGACCATCTGGCAAGGCAGGGCACACGATAACAAAAACGAGGGACTAACTAAATTGGCCAATTGAAACGCGATGAGCACACAGTAGAAAGGTGCTGTCCATCTGTTCCGTCTTTGTTGAGACTATTGTTGAGCAGAACAAGGAGTCTGAAATGCTGAAGGTTCACCGCGACGGTACACCCACGCTACACTGCTCTCTCACAGAGGTCTCCTCCAAACGCAGACAACAGCTATATCTTCCTTCTCACTGATGTCTGAACGCGTCACCCTACAGACTTGCAGTAGACGACGTCGTCTGCTTTGGAATATCTACCTGCACACGCACACAGGAGCTCAAGGGACAGCTGAGGAACTGGCAACCAAAGAGTTGGACCTTGCCAGTCGGTAACCAAGTAAGAAAGTAATTAAGTAAGTCGGCTGTGTGGCACACACACACTGCACACACAATGGCCGTGCACGTGCCTTCACCGTCCATAGTCTCAGTGTGTGCTCCCTCCTCAAAGAGAGGCAGACAAAGAAGAAGCTGGAGATTGAGTTTGGTCCACGGAGGACACAATGGTGGTGGTGATGGTGGGATGGATATTAGATCTGAGCTACAGCTGGGGTACAACAGGCATGTGGCTACTCCACAGGGACCCGCTCCGACCACCTAATGCAATCAATCGCCCACATCACACATGTGCCTGGGACACGCACACACACGCACACATGCACACACACACACGCACACAACATGCAGAATAAAACACAAAGAGGGCTCAGCACGTGTGAGTCAAATCATCATCACTCAAATGTGATTTGGGTCCAGAGTGTTCTGACTGCAATGTCCTTTATTAAAACCGCCAGGTACCCATGTGCTCCTGCCCACTGCTTTTTGGTTTCATCCTTTTTCCCCCGCTAAATGAAGGGTAATTTGCAGGGTGATGTTAGTGCATGTGTGTGTGAGAGAGAGTGCAATGTGTATGTGTCTCTGCACAGGTGTGTGTTTGTGTCTGTGTGATTATGTGAATGCATGTGTGTGTGTCTGTGTGATTATGTGAGTGCATGTGTGTGTGTCTGTGTGATTGTGAGTGTGTGTGTGTGCATGTGCTGGTGATAAAACGTGAGCGCTGTGTAATTGCCAATCTGTTTAATGGCAGTGTTTTAATAGTGAGGTAAATACAGCCATGGACGGGCACAAGGGCAATATAATACTGGCTGAGGTAGGGAGCTGGAGAGGGGGGGTTGCATCTGTCAGTGACCCACTACCCATACCTCCATCCATTATCTGCATCCACACTACAAGAACACCTTGGAAGACATCTGGCACCACCACTCTACTTAAGCTTTTCTATTCATTGCCTCTCTCTCTGTCTCCCTGTCTCTCTCTCTCTCTTGTATGGTTTTTCACTTCATTCATTTTTTTAATAGTGATTGCAGTGGTGAGAGACCGTCAATGAAATACAAGCTAAAAAGTCAAAGCTCAGATGGGATCCAGTGGAAAAAGAACTAGTTCTGGACTATTTGCCTGTGCCATAAAATAAAAGTGTCTGTGTTTGTGTGTGATTTTCGCCTGCAGTCAAGTTGTCAGACACAACTCACACAACCACCACAACGATTATGGAATCAAAAATATTTGAATTTTTTCTCCTCTCGCTGGCAGCCATTTTGTGGAGGGATGAACCTTAATGTTGAAACAAAATATCCCTGATAGACAAACAAGGGCAAATGACACAATCACGTTTTAATCATACAAAGCACACACCATTTCCCATAAAGTGACATCAACGCACGCAGCCAATCCAACAAGCCAAAGTGGCTTTGGGTACAGGCGACTACTCCATCTGTTGTCTTAAATTATTTACAAGCCATTAAAATTTTATCTACATTAAATGTCTTCCATTTCTTAATTATGAGACTCTGAGGTTCTGCCTCTGAACCCATTTGAATTTCATTTCAAATATATCCCATAAGAGATATTTAAGTAGCTCTGCTAATTTGATTCTACATTAATATAAGGGGACATTTCAAAGTATGCACATGACTATTGGATTTTAAGGGGGATAAAATGTCACATGGTAATGTGATGATAAAGAAAGATAATATGATATGAAGTCTCTTAAAAAGGTTACGTATCCATACAATCAAATTATACACCGTCACTTGGTCTATTTTATCTACAGAATAAAATGTAGTCCATACACCAACATGAGAGCGAATCTTAAAACACCACAGCTCAGACGTGGGAGCCGGTAGTCATGCGTTCACACAGGCACTACAGCAGCCTTGGGTTTTCGTCTTTACATAAACACTGCCACCTGCTAATTTATGCTATGAACACACACACGCAGACACAGACACGCTCCACCTCATCTGCACATCCGCGGTGGCATCACACAGTGATGTGCTCCAAGCTTTAAATGCCATATCCATCAGCATGCAGCAGGCCTGGGACCCGTTCTTCACCATAAAAACACCCTCTAATTAGCATGCTGACCAGTTGCATGCAGATCCACGAAGGTCACGGCCAGTGCAACAGCTGCAAAGGGCAAGAACCAAAAAAAAGAGACTTTCTTTTCAATTTTGCCCGCACATCAATCAAAATGGCTGCCCGCGTAGGAGGGGTTAATGGTGTTATTTGTCATGCCAACCGGGGGTGTCAGCCGGCATGCCTATTAGACGTGATGTCTCCATCAGCAGACATGACAGCAGCCGGCCCCACCACCCTCTCCACCACCATGGAAACATGCCAGCCAGTAAAGCCCCATTGGATTCGGTTTTAACCGATACACAGCCAGCCAGGCAAGCAGCCTCATCAATAATTAGGGAACAGGCAGCTCATTCATGTTGTTGTTGTATCACATATGCAAATAAGTTGGTAAAATGGTAGGCGTTGTCTTTGTGAATAAGTGTGTCAGGCTTGTAATCAAAGAGGTAGAGGGATGACATGATTGTTGTGTTCTTAACAATCTATATCCCGGGTGCTGACAGTTTATTATTACCATTTCATCCTTTGATTATTATGATTGTACCGTTTTGATTATTATGCAGACACGCAGACAGATAGATAAATGCATGCTCATTCAACACATGAAAAAAAGATGATATGCAGGAATGTTAAATGCACAGTGAGTGTGATACTAAATATATGACCCTACCATGAGAGGGTTTATAAAAAACAAAAACAACACACCAGGGTGAGGGGAAAAGTTCTTCTTTTATAAACATGTATGATCAAATTCCTGGTAAGATGCTGTAAAAGCGACCAGTTGTCTGGGTAGGCACGCTACCGGGCAAGATAGGAGAGATTGCGCTGCCGTTATTTACTATCCTGGGGAGTCGGCTTTATCAAGAAGGTGCACAGTAATTTGTTTTCCAACGAACAGGCGGAAATAAAAACCCAGGAACAATGCCTATAGGAATCTGGTGAAGTGGGCAAAAAATAGCCCCAATTTGTCATCGCTTTCATGGCTAAAATGGCAAATAACAGATTTTGGTTCCTCACTCATGTAAACAATGGATTACCATAGAAATTGCCCATCTTGTATGCACAGGAGAGGGTTGGGTTGGGGGATGCAGTTGTCAATCCTGGAGGTCCCCCACCCCCTGGATCTCTCTTTGGAGCACAGGGACAATAATAGTCTATAGAGTAGGAACCAAACTATGTGTTTGTCATTTTTTTGTCATGGATAAATATTGCTGCATTAACTGGATTCTGGACTTGATTTATATATACACACAAACACATTACATATGCTGTTTTGTTTTTCATTAAATTTCATTTTTTCTCTTACTATTGACATGTGTTTTACTTGCCTAGGGCTAAATACTGTGTCTCTCAAATTTCATAAACAAAAATAACTGAAGCTCAGGCGGTTTGTCGGTAATGAAAATAGTACACAAACTCTGTTACTCTAACCTCTCCTTTAAGTCACATGTTAAAAAAATCCTGTAAAAGGGTCAAGTTCAATCAAACTAGCCTCTACAGAGGCTGCCAAGACATTTCTACATTCTATGATTTTCACTCATCTGAACTACTGTTTAACAAGCTGGTCACAGGACATCCATAGTATACTGAAACCACTCAAATCACTATACAAGCACTCAGAACACTAGATAAAACATCAAAGCACTTCCATCACTGCCCAATTCTAAAAGAATATCAGATTTTAAGTTGGGATGACCTAATAAAATATGCAAACTTGTGCTTGGTATACAAAGTCACCCACGACTTAGCTCCACAGCCTTTATCAACAGAAGAACCAATACTAATTATGTCACTAGGGGGTCTATAAGAGGAGATTGCACTATTCCGTTGCAGAAAAATGCCTTTAGCCAGTCAGCCTGGTCTGTCAGAGGTTCAAGAGAGTGGAATATAATTCCAAATCACATCAGACAACACCTAGATCTTTCAGTAACCAATTAAAACAATAGATGATTAATACATACACGTCAGCCCTAAAGTCTCTCTCTCTGTTGTTGCTTTCTATATGTCCTGCTTGTTTGCAATGTTGTTGTATATGTACAGTATACTTATCTGCATGTGTTTGTCTATATGTATATTTGTTTGCAATGTCATTCTATATGTATACTGTCTGCATGTGTTTGTCTACATGTATATTTGTTTGCAATGTCATTCTATATGTATACTTGTCATTACTGTTTTTAACAACTGTGTGCTTTTCCTATCTGTGCATGTCCTGTTTTTGTTTTTTAGGAAGCCTTTTTAACACCTTGGCCAGGGACTACTCATGAAAAATAGCTTCTTGGCTAATTCTGGCATTTTTATATCATGTCTATTCATTTGCACTGTCCCTTCTCTCAAATAAACTAAACTAAAATTGATCATTTGAGTTTTGGGGGCATTGCTGACATTCTGTTTGAGCAAAATAAATGTTCATGAAATTTTCTGCCAAATTGCGACTCTAGGCTGTGACATGAGCCAGCATATGGTAGTCAGATGATGAAGGATCGCTGCATACAGAACAAATGGTCACACCTATGGAAGTGAAGTTTCCATGGCTCGGACCATAGCTCTGTCTTCCAGATATATCCAGACTAAAGCAGCAAGACTTTGTCATTATGCAGTATGTCAGTAGACTATGTTATGAAGTCATTCAAATAAAATCAACAAAAGAGCTTTAGTTTATCCGTACTCGAGGGCTAATCTTTCATTTCACGTACCTTGAAAACGGAGGCACAGATCTGTGTTGTGAAAGAAATGGTTGCTATATGTTTACTTTTTACTTTTGGCTAAAAGGTGGTAAAATCAAATACTAGTACATAAATACAAATACATGCGGTACATGAGGTATATACACACTAGTCCAAATGTCATTGTGAAATTGACATTATTATTGGTGGGAGCTTTTTCTATTCACTAGATGATTGCGTCACATCAGTGTCTGTGTATTCATGACTCATAACAAGCAAGGGAAAAAAACAAACACAATTCATATCAACTTTGTTAAGCTTCTGCAATTTTCAATCTATTAAAACAATAGCTTTGACACTCATGATCATTTCAACATAATTTATTATTATTTTAAAATAAAAGTCGTCTGAGTGTCATCATTATTCCTTTGCTCTGGCAGTTATTTTATTTGGTGGGTTTTTTTCAAGCATGGGTGCTAATATCATTTATTTCAGTGTGCACATTTTCACTCAGATTGATTGCGAAACCAAAGCCATTAGTTGATAATATGCTGTCTGTTTCTCACTGTTACTCATCACTAAATTGCATTTATATGGCATGCTGATCAGAGGAGCACTTTGTGTACTATGTTTACATAGCATTATATTTATATATATATATATATATATATAGCTACAGGAACATATATATATGTATATCTATATATGTTCATGTAGCTAGCATGTATATGTATATCTATACATGTATATATAGATATATATCTATATAGATCTATATATACACACTA